>JAXGGA010005426.1:0-78419 GCA_038373865.1 Uloborus plumipes
CTAATTCGAAAGCAATTCAAATGATTTACATAGTGATTCAAGTTTTTAACATAAGAAAACAGTTCTGCACCGTGCTAAGCACCAAAGTCGTATCTGCACTTTTTAACAAAATTGAGCTATCGCCATCAGGATGTCTTTGTGATGTACTTTACCTAAATACAAAATTATATGATCATTTGAGAACGGAAAAATTTTTTTTAAAATTCTGAAAAAGTTTCATCTGAATCAAATACATGGGGACACAAAACTGTAAAGAGTAATATTTCAGTTTGAGCCCGACTGCAGATACCACTTTTGCGCTTAGTACGGCAGTGTTGAAAACATAGGGAACAACATGCACGTCTTGAACAATTTGAGCCTTTAGTAGTAACTTATTGCATGACAGTTTTAAAAAATGGCCTAATAACTAAGTCGCTTCCAGAAAGGGGCCTGTTATTCTAATCAGGGCTGCATGACAAGACTCCAACTCCCGTACAGACAGCAAGAAAAAAAAAGCGAGAAGAACGCATAAAAAGTTTCACTTAAAAAGCTTTTAAAACGCTTTTAAACAGATGATTTGACTTAAAATCAAAGAAAGCTTCGAAAATCTGCACTTTTTGAATAGTTTAAAATGCCCAAAATCCACAAAAAATAGACTTTCTTTAGCTCAATCTTGAAATTCATTTGTTAAATTTATTAACAAAACTTACTTTTTTCATTCTTTTATTTATCATTGTTTCTGACAATAATTAAAAAGCGTAAGTATTTTAATTTTATAATTACTACAATTTTTCATTGTTTTTGGCAACAATTAAAAACAACTATACTTCACTTTCGTCAAACAAAAAAAGGAGCGGATTAGAATTGCTAAGCCCTCGCATAAACAGTTCCAGCTAAAAAAAACTGATTTCTTAGATACGTTAATACTCTTATTCTCTCCTGATCCTCCTCCTAAACATCTTCAAATAGACTAAATTATTTCATGCGTTTTAATCACAAAATCTGTAAGTTTTTCATTACATTTCTGCTGAACAAATTTATAAAATATTTGAGCTTCTTTACCACAAAATCAAATATTTTTACACTAAGATCGCATTCTTTTACAAAATGTCGAATCTTCGTCACGATGTAACAATAAAGGTTCTTTGGGACATCCGAATCAAGAAGAATGCTTATAAACCCCCAAGGATATTTATTTCATCGCAATATCCACTTGCCAAATGCAATTTATCTTTGTTTCCTGCAATGTTGTCTAAATCGTTCTCATTTATCACCTTAAATTAGACAAGACTTTCAATCATTTACTGCGTTTTTTAGTTTCTTTTCTCTAGAGGCAAACTCGGCATCTTTTCTGTGTTTAGGGAACTGAAAAATGCTTAAGTGGGGAAACGTTTTATCGGAAGGACAAATGTAATTTTCATTTACCTAAAAAATATTTCCATGCGTGACCAAAGTATTGAGTAAAATATGGCCAAGTAGAGGAAAATAGATGAAAGAAAAATAGCCTGAATTTTATCGTTTAACCAAATAAACGTTTATTTTTCATTTGTCTTGCAACTGACATTCCGATCGTCTGCAAGTTATTTTTGACTTTTCCTGCTTTGAATAAAACTAACTGAACTGAACTGAAATGAAGAACGCGATAAAAAATAATAACAAATTAGATGGAACGATTAGACACGATTAATTTGTGATGGAGCGTTCTGATCTGTTTTTCGCCGCAGTTTTGATTTGTAAATAGCTAATATGTAAATAGTTGTTTTAAATATAATATTTAATGTAAAATGATTTCTCTTTTTCGAATATTCTCCACACGATTGCAAGCGCCCAACACGAAGCGGAATGCAGGTAAGATTTTACCTTCTTAGAATTACTTTGAATGATCCGCTAATACATTTTTCTGGCGCCCCCGGGTGGGCGTTTGCAAGTATTTAGAATTGAGTTAAAGCTAAAAATAGAATACGATAGTTTTGCTTAATATTGAATAAATAATGGAGAGTTTAAAGAAATTGCGCACACCATTGCGAAGTGGTTTTTCGAGAATCGCAAATCAACTAGAAGAATACTTAAAAGCTACGGATTGCAATTCCGAAGAAATAGAAGTTCTAATAAATCAATTGAGTGAAAAATGGTGTGCCCTTGATCTAAAAGAGAAAGAAATACAAGAAATATTAGCGAATGATTCGACATGTTCGCAAGAAGAATTTATGCTTGAATACAATTCTTATGAATCATACGAAGAACGATTCATACAGCTAAGAACGAAAACTGACAAAATTCTACGCAGCATTAATAATGACAACTCAACTGTTCTGAGTGAAACGACGCCAAATAAACGGCGATTCAAATTACCGCGAATAGAATTAAAACGATTTAATGGGGATATTAAAGATTGGCTCGGCTTTTGGGGGCAATTTAGAAAAATACACGAAGATATAAATATAGCACCCGAAGATAAATTTATTTACTTATCGCAAGCTACCGTAGAAGGTTCCCGTGCTCGAGAACTAATCGATTCGTTTCCCCCATCTGCGGAAAATTACCAGCAAGCGATTGAATGCTTGACCGCTAGATTTGGCAGGGAAGACTTGCTCATTGAAGTATATGTGAGAGAGCTACTGAGTTTAGTTTTGACTAATTCTATGGGTCAAAAGAAGATGCTCCTGGCTAATTTATATGATAAAGTGGAATCGCATATTCGCGCATTAAATTCTCTCGGTGTTACTTCCGATAAATACGCTTCGATTTTATATCCATTAGTTGAGAGTTGTTTACCAGAAGAAATTATTAGAGTATGGGAAAGAAGCATGTCGCTAAAAAATGAAAATGCGAAAGAATTTAATAAACTGAACTCTCTAATGAATTTTTTGAAAACGGAAGTTGAAGGCGAGGAAAGGATTTCTTTAGCGAAAGAAAGTTTCAACTTCGATTCGAAGCGAATGACAAAACATTCTGTACCACCTCATACAAGTAGAGGGGAAGAAGAAAAAGTTCCAACTGCAGTCGGACTTTTTGGTTCCACAGATTCGAACGCGTGCGTTTTTTGTGAGAAGAAAAATCATGAATCGTCAGCTTGTCGATATGTGCTGAAAACGAGTTTAGATGATAAAAAGAAAATACTAATGAAAAAGGGCTGCTGCTTTTGCTGCCTTAAAATAGGTCACAGGGCTCGCATGTGTAAATTAAAAATAAATTGTGAACGATGTAAGGGAAAACATGCTACTATAATGTGTAATGAAATCAAACAGAAAGAAAACGACAGATTGAAAACACAGGTACCCAACAAGAATGACGCTCAAACTGTAATTAATGACACAGTGCTAAGTAATCGCACTTGTAGTCCTGACATTCTCTTACAAACTTTGTACGTCAGATTGCGAGGCAGAAAGGAAGGAAAAATCGTGAGATGTCTTATTGATTCCGGATCCCAACGATCATACTTGAGTAAACAAGTGGCTGAAGAAATGCAGTATGATCGAATCAAAGAAGAAAATATTATTCATAATTTGTTTGGGGGTAAGGAACACATAGAAAAACATTCCCGATACAGAGTATTAGTCAGCAGCATTAACAAAGAATATCACTGCAATTTTGAAGTACTTGACCAAGAAAAAATATGTTCTAAAATACCGACTTTGAAGTTAGATCCTTGCATACAAGAATTGAATGAAAGAAATATAATTACGACAGATCAATTGATTGCGAAGGAAGCAGAATCTTCAGACATAGATTTGTTGATTGGAGCTGATGTAGCGGGTAAACTTCTCAATGGTAACGTCATACCTCTGCCATGTGGACTCGTAGCTGTCGGAACCCATTTGGGATGGACCTTGATGGGGAAAATGCCATTTGACGAACATGATGAGAATTCTACAATGGTGGTAACAAATTTGTTCATGAAAGATTTTACCATTACAGAAATGTGGAATTTAGATGTATTAGGCATAACTGATCCGATCGTTAAAAAAGACAAAGAAGAAAAGGATTTACAAATGAAGATGGAGTTTCAGATTTCTGTTTCTATAAATCATGAAGGACGTTATGAAGTGGCATTACCTTGGGCCGAAGATCGTTTACCGTTACCTACAAATAAAGAATTAGCCCTTAAACGCCTGGAAACGACAACACGAAAACTTCTTTCTCAAAATTTAATTGATCGATATGATGAAGTTTTTAAAAATTGGGAAGATCTAGGCATAGTCGAAGAAGTGAAACAAGAAGAAAATATTGATAGCGGACACTACGTGCCACACAGACCGGTGATTAAAGAGAACAGTTCTACGCCAATAAGACCTGTGTTTGATGCGTCCGCAAGAGCTAAGTTTTCACAGTCACTCAATCAATGTTTAGAAGCTGGACCCAATTTAATTGAATTAATCCCATCACTTTTGCTAAGATTCAGAGAAAACAAATACGGTGCTGTTGCAGATATAGAAAAAGCCTTCTTACAGTTTAGCGTTAGACCATCAGACAGAGAGTATTTGAAATTTTTCTGGTATAAGAACATAGAAACAAAAGAGCTGAAAATATTGCAACATACCAAAGTTGTGTTCGGAGTGAACTGCAGTTCATTTCTTTTAGGTTCAGTGTCGGACTACCATCTTCAAAAATGCATAGGGAATGCAGAGCATGATCAGAAAGTTGTAGAAAAACTGCGTCACAGCTTTTACGTAGACAATGTTTTATCCAGCTTTGAAAGTGAAACTGAACTTCACAATTTCATTGAAGAATCTCGTAACATTATGGCTCTGGCAAAATTTAATCTAAGATGCTGGCAATATTCGAAAGATGCAAATCCTGAAGTCGAAACAAATCTTTTAGGGTTGATTTGGGACAGAGAAAAGGATATAATAAAATTAAATTTGAACTGGATAGAAGACCAACATTTTGAAAGAATTACCAAACGAGTTATTTTAGCTGTTACACACAAAGTGTTCGATCCTGTGGGTTTTGTAAGTCCAGTTCTCCTTTTACCTAAGCTGATGCTACAAGATTTATGGAAAACTGGAATCTCCTGGGACGCAGAAGTAGACGAAAGTACGAAAGAAAGATTTCTTAATTGGTTCAACGACCTCCATCTTCTGAAAGAAATATCGATTCCACGATGGGTGCATTGCAATGGAGAGAACAGAAAGTTTTGCAGCATCCACACCTTTTGTGATGCCAGTGGTAGTGCTTATGCCGCTGCAGTGTTTTTAAGAATCCAGACAGACACAGGAGTTGAAGTCCACCTACTAGCTTCAAAATCCAGAGTGGCTCCTGTCAAGAAAATCACAATACCTCGTCTTGAGTTGATTGCTGCCACAGTTGGAGCAAGATTATGCACATCTGTTTTAGAAAGTTTGCAATGGCAGAATGTAGAACTTACATTTTGGACGGACTCGACAGTAGTTTTGTCTTGGATACAAAAGGAAGAAGTATGGAAGATTTTTGTAGCCAACAGAGTACGAGAAATTAGGAAGTTAACAAACCCAAACTCATGGAGATTTGTAAAAGGAGGTGAGAATCCAGCTGACCTTCCTTCCAGAGGCTGCTCAGCTAAACAGTTGCTTTCAATGAGATGGTGGGAGGGCCCGGAATGGTTGAAGAAGAATGAAGACGAATGGCCACGATTTGATTTAGTTTTTAATCATGAAGAAATTTCTCAAGAAAAACCCAAAAGTGCTATAATAAATACACAAGTCAACGTTGAAAGCGAAGAAATGTTTCACAGATTCTCGAACTATCATAAACTAATTAGAGTCATTGGATGGATGTATAGATTCTACTTTAATTCAAAGTCAAAGGATTCTAAATCTGAAGGAAATCTAACGGTACAGGAGATGAAAATTGCGGAAAGAAGTTTATTGAAGATTGTACAACGGGAAGCTTTTCCAGAAGGATTGTCCGAACAACGAATTAGACCACTCAATCCTATGATTGACGAAAATGGAGTCCTGAGGGTAAAAACAAGAATCTTTCGAAGAAAAGATAAAAAGAATTTTCGATTGCCAATAATTTTGCCATCGCAACACAGGCTAGTAACCATGCTTATAGAAAGTAAACATCAAGAGCTTAAACATGCTGGTGTTCAGATTTTGATGAATCATCTCAGAGAAAATTATTGGATTCTCCAGAACCGGAAAACAATTCGAAAAGCTATCTCGACATGTGTACGGTGCAAACGGTTTACAGCAATCCGTTCACAACCGAAATCCCCTCCTCTACCCGAAGATAGAGTGAGGGAAGCTCTAATATTCGAGATCACAGGAACAGATCTTGCCGGACCGTTATATTTGAGAGACGGAACGAAAGCCTGGATAGTTCTCTACACGTGTGCAGTCTATCGCGCAGTGCACATAGAATTAATAACATCTCTAACAGCAGAAGCATTTTTACAAGCATTAAGAAGATTTATTGCCAGACGAGGAAGGCCGGAAATACTGTATTGCGACAATGGAAGAAATTTTGTTAAAGCCCACAGTGAATTAAGCAAACTGGACTGGGGGAAAATAGAATCACAATCGTCGCTGAAGAAAATTACATGGAGGTTCATACCATCTTCAGCCCCTTGGTGGGGCGGATGGTGGGAAAGACTGATTGGTACGATAAAGCAAATCCTGCGCAGAGTTTTAGGTCAAGCTTCGCTGACTTATGAAGAGCTGAACACAGTATTGTGTGACATCGAAAGTCTGATAAACTCAAGACCTCTAACGTACTTATCAGAAGATGTAAATGATTTGGTTGCACTCTCACCTTCGATGTTCCTCCAAGAAATCAGAGAATGCGGAGTACCAGATATTGATAAGGTAGATGTCACTTATATGCGAAAAAGATATTTATATCTGCAACGAGTACGTGAAGATCTACGAAGGAGATTTCGGCAAGAATACCTCGGACAGCTACAATATGCAAGAAAATGTTCGAAAGAAGCAAAGCCTCTCTATGTTGGCGAAATTGTTCTCATAGGATCAGACAACCTAAAACGGCTGCAGTGGCCAATTGGGCGAATTGTTGAAGTCCTACCAGGCAAAGACGGAATTGTCAGAGTTGTGAGAATAAAAACAAAGTCCGGAATCCTCACGCGACCTGTACAACGTGTGTACAGTTTAGAAATATCAGAAGATGCTGAAGGCATGGTCTTGAGAGACAAAGTCATCACTCATAAGAACCAGGAACCAGTGGTAACGCGAAGTGGACGAACAGTAAAACCACCCGAAAGACTTAGCTCCGCCACAGATTGAGTTCTTCATAGGTGCAGAACTCAAGGTGGGAGGATCTTGCAACTGACATTCCAATCGTCTGCGAGTTATTTTTAACTTTTCCCTGCTTTGAATAAAACTAACTGAACTGAACTGAAATGAAGAACGCGATAAAAAATAATAACAAATTAGATGGAACGATTAGACACGATTAATTTGTGATGGAGCGTTCTGATCTGTTTTTCGCCGCAGTTTTGATTTGTAAATAGCTAATATGTAAATAGTTGTTTTAAATATAATATTTAATGTAAAATGATTTCTCTTTTTCGAATATTCTCCACACGATTGCAAGCGCCCAACACGAAGCGGAATGCAGGTAAGATTTTACCTTCTTAGAATTATTTTGAAAGATCCGCTAATACAATTTGGTTATTCTAGGAAAGTTTTCAACCGTGTGCAACAGCTTTATCCCACTTCATATTTTTTAGTATATCTGATTTCAAAAGAACTGCCCAATGATGCATTTTGCATCATCGAATAATCTAAAGTCAAAAAAAGGGGAGACTATAAAGTCAATTTTCTGTATTTCAGTTTCCAAAATTAGTTGCACTGTTTAAAAAAGATGTTATTTTTGCAGTATAATACAGCTAATTTTACAGTAATTGTACAGTGATAAACTGTAAAACTGCTAGTTTACAGTAATAAACTGCAAAATTGCGAGTTTCACAGTTTATTACTGCTCATTTTACAGTTTTAAACTGAAACCTCTGCTGCCAGGATTATACTGTAAAAACACCAGCTTTTTTTTTTGCAGTGTGGTAAGGCTGCAGAGCAGACCAGGTATGGTTGATATAGGGGAGAGTGGTAATGAATGGGCCACTTTTTGGTTTTGAATTTTTGTAATTTTTTCTAAGACTTTATTTTAACGCTAAATTGGTGTTTTAGTTACTTTACTTATCTGGCTATCTAAAAAAGTCATAAAAGTTGGATTAGCACCTGTCTATAATGAATTATAATAGAAAATAAAAATTTTGAAATCTGGCCCATTCAACCCCACCTATGGGGTTGAATGGGCCATCGAAGGTAATGAATGGGCCACTAAATGAATTCAATGAAAACATGTGGATTTAATCTTTTATTTGCTGAATATGACAAAATAAATGTGGCACTTGACATGATGATACAAAATCATACTCATTTAAAATTATATAAACATCAAAACAGATGCAATTAAAATAAAACTGATGCATACCAATTGTAGCAGAAAAATGACTAAATAATGAGATTGTAAGAAATAAATAACATCAAATATATATTAAAAAAATAACAGATAATACACACTATGATTTAACAAAATTTATATATTTCAAAAATAATATTAAAAATCACTTTCAAAAACTTCATCTTCATTTTCAAACTTGTCAAAATTCAAATTTTTTTTAAAATTTACTAGACATCGGGAATAAGAAATATCTAACTTAAGTTACCAAGAAAGAAAATGAAATTGTACTGTGAGGAATATAATATGAAGGAGAGAGGGGGGCTTTTTCAAGCCACGCACTGCGACCAGAGGTCTATTGTACTATAGGAATATAATATAGATCTGCAAATTATATTTAGAAGTTACTACAAACCTATTTTGACGACAGTAATCTTAATCTATCTATGACAGTCAGTTGTGTTTCATATTAATGCGAAAATCCAAAGAAAAGGAAGAAAAACAATATTTAGGTGGCCCATTCATTACCATGACATAGTGACCATTACCATGACATAGTCATTCATTACCATGACATAGTGGCCCATTCAGCCCCACCTATACTTTTGGAATACATTTAGGTTTTTTGAGTACATTGAATTTAGATAACATCAAAATACATCTTAAGATTAGTTTATAGATATGGAAAGACTAGCTTATACATATGTAAGCAGTGAAATACTTGGTACATTTTAGCTAGGAAATGTTTTACTAAAAATGGAAAAACTTACTTTTCAGTCAGATTCTTGACCATGCCACTCTAGTTTGAAAATGGCTCAGCGCAAACGAATGAAAATTGGATGAGTTTAGTAGAACAAATAGCTACATCTATTGATGGCATCAAAAAAAAAATTCATGCAAATACTTTTTCATATTTTGTCAGTGGCCCATTCATCACCATGGCCCATTCATTACCACTCTCCCCTATATTTTACATTTTGATTTTTCTAATTTTTGTTGCTTACGTTTTTTACGTACCAAAATAAAATGTCATGTAATACCTAGCAAACACATACCTGTGGCGTATGTAAGCTAGGGTGTTAGTTGATTTTTTTTCAAGTGACTTCATAATTGAGTGATTGGGCTTTGACTGATTATTCCGAGTAATATTTTACTCTTTCAAGAATTCGAATCACTGTATATACATCATTTAAACGAATCTTTCGATAATCGGTTGTTCAATCGTAACATCAATGAAAGAATAACAAATGTTATTTTAAAAACAAATTAAGTTATTTATTCATGAAAATCAATCGAGTTTTTAGATACCATTTATTGGAAAGAATAGCTCTTTCACAGAGTGTGTAACATAAAAAAACTGGAAGTTCTTTCTGTTGAAATGTGTGACAACAGGAAAAATATTCAATGTCTGACCCAAGTTGGTTATCCTGATGCTCTGTGTATTACAGTATCCAGCCCAGAAATTTCTGACTGCGTCCGTTTATTCAAAACAATTTAACAAAACTAATCTATTACTTTGAATAAAATTTATAGTCCAAACCCCAATGGAAAAATCTTCCCCAAGTCCGTGAGTCAATAAATCAGTATTAATTGAATAATAGCAACGATACGGAGCTAGAAAGTTGAGGTAGAAATGTGGGCTCTAATATTTCATGATAGGCGTTTTCAACATATCAGGAATGGAATGTTTAATATCCAGAACACAGCAAAGGTAAAGCCACCTAATTACTAATTCCCAATTCCGTTAAATACCGGCAAAATCTCCGAGTGCAAATTTAATATATCGAACATTAAATTTTAATTGCAGCATATTTATCAGACTATTTCGATTAGTTATAAGGTTAATTTCAAGTACATAAGGCAGAACTTTCGCAACCAGTAAATGAAAATCCTATCAACTTGTTCAGTGTCTGTATGGTAATTAATAATTCGTGAATGTATTTTCCAATGATAAATCACCATTGTGTGAGCTGATATTGAAATGCAAGTAATTTCTAGTTAGTTTCTGTGTGTGCGATGAGGCAAAAATATTGGTAATCGTCAAAGGTTATTAGAACGTTAACGTTCGTTACTTAATGTTATTTAGCTCGATGATTGTCATTAAAATTCAAGCCGCCAGTATTTCATCCCAGAAGATGTTATGAAAAAACTAAAGCCCAGTCACAATTTGCTAGTTTTAAAGACAAGTACCTATTTGTGGACGACATAAGTGACTTCCATTCATGTTAAGTCTTTGTATTTCAATTCAAAAGCATTTCTTAAAATTACTTTTAATTTTTCATGAGTTCAAAATTATTTTGAATTTTAACAAACTATAAACGTTTACTGGTATTGAAATTAAACTTTTATTTTACAGTTTCTATCTGTTCTTGTTCTCCCCCATCAATATTACTCATGCTTGTGAGACCTATTATAGGTTAAATTGAAAAAAATAAAAATTTTACAACATGTGTTCCGATTAACCCCTATCACCGGGGTCATTCGGAACACCCATAATTTCCTATATATATAAATAATAACTGTTCAAAATGTTTTGTCTTTGCTTATAATATCAAAATTTAGCAAAACGAAATTTTTACCCAAAAAATCAAATTGAAAAAAAATCTTTTAACCTTTTTTTTACAATCAAAGCTGAAAAGTGTTCCGATTCACTCCATTTTACGGTACTCATTAGTTTATTTTCTTTATTTTTTTTAATTTAATTAAATTTTTAGAACTATAAAGCACACTATCTTTGAAAGGAAGCTTATCAGTGGAGTCAGATTATGGCTAAAACATAAAAATATGAATATAAGACGATCTTACAGATAAAACTCACTATTTATTTTTTTTTATTTTATCTTCACGCTTTAAAGTCTTACCATTTAAGATATAAAAAACAATATTATTCTCAAAATGAATCACGATAATATTTTCAGAATTTTTTTTTTCATTAAAAAAAATTAGGATAACTCAACTTTAACTCATAAAAGGTTTCTTTTTGTTTTCCCCGAAAAAAATTTTCGATCATATTGAACGAAATCTACCAATTTACTTTTCCTCGAAACTAAAATTAGAACTATGAATCCTTGCTTCAGTTTTCAACGTTACTCACTTTTTGGTCGTGCAAAAACATTTTTTACAATTAATTTAAAACTGTCACGTTATTTTTATACACAATGTCATGTTTTTATCTCGGAATAAGACCTTTAAAAATCTTTCTTTACTCTGTACAAAGTCCCTCGGAAAAAATTTCTAGCGGAAGTATTTCCTCAAAATGCAAACAGAAAATCTCACGGCTGACAGTTTGTTTATGTTAAAAAAGAAAGCCTTCAAACATAGCCCAAAAGCTCAGCCGCTGATTGGTTGCTGTTAACTATGGTCGGGCGGTAGCTTTATTAATACTTCTTCCTGTTCTAAGAGCACTGCATCGCTTAATATTCACTGGTATTTTAAGCGGAAATGACTTTTTTACCGATAGCCCTGATCACGCTGTTTTCACTTGGTATTCCTGTTGCCTGTTATCATGATGCTCGTGATGACAGAAAAATAACTTTTGATGAGAGCGATACGAGCGATTATGTTTCTGTTTTGGAAGAAAACGAGTTATTCCAGTCAAGTGGAATTTGCGCAGCAGATAATCGGTCACATTTGGATCTTTGTGAGTCCAAAAAGCCTGTGAATAGCCTCTTTGAACTTCAGAGAACAAACTGTTTCTGTGATGAGTCTTGTCATTTTTATCATGATTGCTGTTTTAATAGATTGTTCTCAAGTGATGAACCCAATTTAATTTCCTCATGCAGAACAGTGAGAGATGATAATGGTTCCAGGATTTCCATATACGTTGTGCAGAAGTGTCATTACTTGTGGAATAATTCCGAAGTGCAAACTATGTGCGAAAAAGAATCGGCAGCTTTGGAATATGCAAGGAAGTCGTTCAGCCATCTACAAGATATACCAGTCCTCAGCAAAAGAACTCGAATATTCTTCAGAAATATTTACTGTGCCATTTGCAACTATGATGAAGACATTGTGACTTGGAAGTCTTTTATGTACTGTAATGGTGATTCTTCAAGAGAGAATGTGAACAAAGAAGACGTTTATGACTTTTCGTCTGCTGTGTATACCACCAGAGATCAGAATTTCCGCCGCGTTAAGGTTGGCGGTAAGCTTAAAAATTGTCGCCTCGTCATAAATGATTTTAAACTAAATTCACTTTTGGAGTACGGTGCTAGACTTTGTAAGCCTATGATTTATAATTGCCTACCTGATTCTCCCAGCGAATTGGAAGCAAAATGCAGGTCTTTCACTTCATTTGTGTACGAGGTTTCTTTTCAGTCAGCAAGAAAGGTTTATAAAAACTTCTATTGTGCTCTTTGTAACCAAGTACCTGTGAATAAATTGAAGTGTAAAGATCCCGAATATCCCATAATTCATGGGCCACAAACTGGTAGGGGCGATCTTTCTTGGCTTTTTGATTTTAACTTTGTCAATGACGACAGCAATCAAGTAGGAAATAAAAACCCATGTCGGTTGAAAGAAGGTAAAATATGGGATCCGTTGTTAAAAAGATGTGAAGAATTTGTTTGCGGATCCCTCTATGTTAGAGAAGAATCGAAATGTGTGCCAAAAAATTTCTCAGAAACTGAAACTCCTTCTAAGGGTATTAAAAGTGATTGTCCAAAAAGAATACTTTCAAAAGACATGTTCATTCTGGCAAATAACGGTAGTTTTTATGTGAATTACTCCAATACCTTCCTCCAACAAGAGGAATACGAAATATACGAGAAAAATGGCGAGGATGTAGTTCGAATTGCTATTTGTGCCAAGGAGTTGTATTTGTTGCCAATGACAAGTATTTACTTGCTGCTATCCGAAATAACGTTAAGTCTTTCAATCATATGTTTGGTGCTAAACATTAGTGTTTATACAATTTTAAAGGAGCTTAGAAATGGACCTGGTAAAATCCTTATGTCTTTATCTTCGTCATTGCTTTGTGGCCATTTCTTTTTGTTGACTGGAACTCATTTTGCAGAGGTGAATTGGTTATGTTATTTCGCAGGTGTAGCTACACATTTTGGATACATCGCTTCATTCTGTTGGATGACAGTTATGGCATTCGACATTCACAGAACATTCTCAACAACGCAGAGAAGAAATTCGAAGCACAAGCCATTTTTTAACTATTCTTTATACTCTTGGATATCTTCTTTGAGCTTAGTTGTAGTCAGTGTAACAATGGATAACTCATTAGACAAAGATTTCGAATTTCGACCTAAATATGGAGAGCCAATTTGTTGGTTCAACAGCAAGAAAGGGTTATTAATATTTTTTATCATACCAGTATTAGTATTATTGGTGAGTAATATAACATTCTTCTCACTTACAGCTTTTTACTTGCATAAAATATCTCGGCAAACAAAAATGGTAAACAACTTTTCCGATCGAACGAGATACCTTTTATACATCAAACTAACTGTAGTTCTAGGGCTTGCTTGGCTTTTGGGATTTTTTGCCGGTATCACAGGTATCAATGCTCTCTGGTACCCTTTCATTATTCTGAATGGGCTACAGGGTGTTTTTATATTCGTTGCTTTCACATGCAAGACCAAAATATTTCACAAATTGGCTGTAAAATTTAAAATAAGATCCAGTTCTTACACAATGGGAAAACAAAGTGCCCTCAAAAAAGCTATGTACAGCAGCTTATCTAATTTATCTACTCTTGGCACAACTCTTACTTCACAAATTATTTCTGCTGCTGAGAAACCACCAGGTATGTTGAAAGCTGTGAGAAAAATAAATCCCGATGAACTGTGATATAAATTTCATATTTACGGAACGTTAAAACTTTAAAAATGTATCTTTGCTCTTGGTGCTTTTCTCATAAGTATAGCCCTGATTTTGATGACATTTTAAATGTTTCCTGTTGTGATGGGCTTTTTTTTCTCTCTATTATTGCCTTTTTTGACACTTTTAGGACATTGTTTATGCTATGAGTTTTGGAAGGTTGAGTGTGAGGTCTATCATTTATTGTTTTCCGTGAGCAGAGGAGAAAATATTACACTCAATACATTTTATGGGGAAACAAAATAAAATGTATACACATATGCGCATTTACATAATGTTTCTTAAATGAAGGGGCGAAGCAATCGACCCCCCCCCCGTTACCCCCTAACAATGAGCCTTTGGGGGGATGATTTTCATATCAAATAAAGACCTCATCTTATTTTTTTACTCTTCAAATTGTTACTCCCTGAAGGAGTCTTTCTTTCGTTAAAATATAGCCTTTTGTAGTCAAACTTAGGCAGGGTTTTTGTAAGTTTTCTTCTAATATGTACCTATCATATCTGCTGTCATCGTGAAAGTTAAGCAAGATATTAAAATATTCTTAAAGAAAAAAAGATTCTCTATCCCTTTTCGTTTTATAAAAAGATTTTTAATAAATCAATCTAAGCTTGATATCTTCTAATTTAGTGAAATCGAATTTTTGAATAATAATGTTCGAAAAAAAATTCCTGTCAGACTTCAACATATTTTTATATCATCTTGAACGTTTCATCATTTTTAAGATTTAACATTTATTTCGAGCTTTAATTGTATTGTATTATATCATATTTTTCTAATGTATCTGGATGCAATTGTAATTTCACGAAAGAACTACTGTTCCAAATCGATGTTCTTGTTTAATAATTAGAGCTTTTTTTATATTATTATTTAATCTTTTTTTTTTCTAACTTTTAAGATGTTTTATGTTTTAAGGTCTTTTTCATGGATATCTCTGTGATCAAAATATGGGATCTATTTGTAAAAAAAACACACTAAATCAATTGTTTCAAGCTCTCCCAATCATTAATTTTATTCTTCATATTGAAGTAAATATTTACTAAGTTTTTGAATACGGAGAAATTTTATGGTACAGGACAGGCCTAAATTGTTTATTGTCAATGTGTGCATTGAATAGAAATAAATTTTTCTCGATACCAGGATTTTTTTTAATGCAAACAAACATCCAATGAATTAAATTCGCTCCCTCTTTGGATAGAATACAAAGCTTGTCAAGCTGAAAATTTTGGCTCCGTTGGAAAACTCTTCCGTTAACTATTTAAAATTTTTGTCAAAGTTAATTGCCTATTTAGGCAGGGAGAACCAAAGTGATGTAAGTGCTCTTTTTTTTAAGTTTGAAGAAAAACGCGTGTATAATTTTAACCGTAGATAGACTTTTATTGAAAAGTATTTTGAATTTCCGTTGTATAGCAGCCAAATTTAGCCGATATATATCATGATAGCATATACCACAATATATATCCGATATTTATCTTGAAAAAATGATATTTGGATTTTTTTTTTTGTCGAACTATGCTGAAAACTCCTATTAATCAAATTAATATTGTTTATTCATTATTAAAAATAACCAAAATGTAAAATACTAGATTAATGTAATATTTCTTTTTTATTTTATTCAGAAATGTATTGATAATGTAACAACTTTAATTCAGATTAAAAATGCCTAGTTAAATATTAAACGATGCTCAGAAGAAATGAAAAGGTCTTATTACTATACGCTAATTCATATTTTTAATTTCTAAATCATATAATAGTGCAAAAGTAGCTATCAAAGGTAAAATTAGTAAAGCAGCTAATGTTAAAAGTAACTCAATTAAAATCGAATAGCAATTCAAAGTAAAAGCTAAGTGATAGAACATATATAAACATGACATTGGTTTTATATTAGTATAAATGATTGACTGAAGGACTTTTTCATGTTTTAATTTTACATGATATTTTATATTGATATTGTCTGTACGTTGTGATGTTTTTGGTGACTTTCACAAGGCACATGTATGCATGTAATCAGTTTTACAGAGCATATGAGTATAATGGTCAACATTCAACATTATAGCCAAGCAATTTATATGTAAGATAAGTAACTTTTTTTTCATAGCATTAAATTATCACATTTTGCTAAAGATTGTAAATATTACTCATAAAAAACATCATTTAAAGTACATAAATTTGTACAAAAAATGTACATTTAGATATAAATAATGAAAGAAATATTAATTTTATGTCTTAATTTTACATTAATAATGTAAGAAAGTAAACAACGATGAGATTTAGCAGTGCATTTACTTATTTGAAGACTTCAGTTTGCGCTGATTAAAATATCGGATAGTTATCAAAATATCGACTTTTTCGAACCCTGATTGCAGCACTCTACCAAGACTATTAGTACCATCTCTTTCCGCAAAACATGAGTTTCTCCTACCATTTGCACTAGTTCTTTTCAAACTTTTAATTTTGGCACTTAAACCACTTTATTCCTAGGTGCTTCAAGTTTTTGAGATGAAAATTATTCCTAAAATTAAAGGGCTTGGGAGATGAAGGGGTTATGTGACAACACAGAAATTGCGAGTTATTAAGGTTCAAAGTCTTACTGTTGCAGTTGTTGCAGCTTTTTTGTTTTCTGGTTTTATTGCTAGTGTGTGTATGAAATTGGTCTAAGAACCTCTACTTTTTGATGTACCAAGTTTTATTTGCTTTCCTGTATCTATTGCTTTTCGTTGTCCAAAGTGTTCATTTTTTAAAATGTAACATATCCCCTTCATCCTCAAAGCCCTTCAATTAACTTTCCACATGCAATCAATTTTTAAAAATAAATGTATTACATTATAACGAAACAAAGCTTTTTTTTCTATTTAAAAATAATTATTATAGATTTATGGTAGTAATCGAGCATAAAGATCACAATTTTCTCAGTATTATCCATCCTTTTTTTATGTCCAATTTTGTTATGTTGTCAGTGTTGCCACAATTTTTCCCCACTCCTCCTTCCCTGGCTACATGATCATAACGTATACAAGTAATTATCTGCACCAGGCTTTGAAAGCACGTCCAAAGGAGAACTAATGCTTTTTAAATGAAAGCATGCTTTCAAAATGAAAGTTGAATACCATTGCATTATTTCGGATTCCGAAATCTAATTTAGCCAATAGATAGAAATTTCTAACGGTTCTTGCGAAATTCCGCAGTCAATATATGTTATGTGCCGTTTAATTTACTGGGGAAATGTTTTCACATCATCTTATGAAAATATTTCTTTCATTTGATTGCTTTATTTCATTTGACATGTAAATAAAAACGTTGCATTTATATTTTTGTTGTTCATTCACAAAGTGGCAGCCTAAACTTCAGATAAGTGTATGTATATATATATATATATATATATATATATATTTTATCTCTAAAAATCATTGTGTGAAATGATAATTTTAGTAATTCATTCGTACAATCAGTGCACTGAATAAATATGTACCTCAAATCTAGACTAACATTAGTCTATTTTCGTTACTTTTCAGGAGAGCTTCAAAAACTTTTGTCATACGCATAAAAAAGATGGGACTCGCGTTCTTTTAACGCTGTTAAACAATTGTGAAGGAATTTCTTTAAAAAATAACGCTTTCATTTCTTTATGAATAAGATTCTACATACGAGGTGTGGCTAGAAAATAACCGAACTGATGCTGTAAAAAAAATTTATTTTCCATTATTTACAATTTGATGTTATCTCCTTCAATGTACTCTCCTCCTCGGTCTACACACCGCTCCATACGAATTTTCCACTGTTCATAGCAATGCTGCAGATCATTTTCGGTAAGTCCATACATTACTTCCGTCGCTTTTTCTTTTACTGCTTCAACACTCTCAAATCTAGTTCCTCTCAAAGCTGACTTGACTTTAGGGAAAAGAAAAAAATCACAGGGGGCCAAATCAGGTGAGTAGGGTGGATGGTCTAAGATGGGAATGTTGTGATTGTTGGAAATCTCCTGATTCTCCACGACAAAAAAAAGCACGAATGTCAAAATCGAAATTCAAGGCAATGATGATTGTTTTTTTTATGTCAAAGGGATTGTACACATTGATTGGGTACCAGAGGGACAAACAGTGAATCAGCATTACTACATTAGCGTCCTGACTACCCTACGTGAGCGAGTACGGAGAAAACGGAACGATTTGTGGAAAAAAAGACATGGATCTTGCACCAAGACAATGCCCCGCTCACAATGCGTTGTTAGTGAAGACGTTTTTAGCCAATCACAACATTCCCATCTTAGACCATCCACCCTACTCATCTGATTTGGCCCCCTGTGATTTTTTTCTTTTCCCTAAAGTCAAGTCAGCTTTGAAAGGAACTAGATTTGAAAGTGTTGAAGCAGTAAAAGAAAAAGCGACGGAAGTAATGTATGGACTTACCGAAAATGATCTGCAGCATTGCTATGAACAGTGGAAAATTCGCAAGGAGCAGTGTGTAGACCGAGGAGGAGAGTACATTGAAGGAGATAACATCAAATTGTAAATAATGGAAAATAAATTTTTTTTACAGCATCAGTTCGGTTATTTTCTAGCCACACCTCGTAAAATGCAGTAATATTCTGAACATCGCTACTTTTGGACTTACTCTAGTCTGGCTCTGAGGTACATCACTTTTGACATTTATAATCATTTAAATGCCATTTTATTATATACCTATACCAATAACTCTGTTAAAAACCACTCATACAGACTTAAAAAGCTAAATCTTAATGTGCCGCTAGTATTCGTTGTACTTTTAATAAAGTATTGTCTTGTTCTATGTGTCTAGTCAAAAATTATGCTATTTCGGTTGTATGTGATCTGTTTCTTATGAAGTTTTGATTTTTTAGATTTCTATTTCGGTTGTATGTGATCTGTTTCTTATGAAGTTTTGATTTTTTAGATATGTTGTGCTTTACAACAGAAAGTATTTAAATGTATGCACACTCTCAGATTACTTTTATTTATCTCTATTAAACCATTAAAGCCTAGCGTCCCTTTTTAGGGACGGTCCAAAAAAAGGGTCTGAATTTCCCCAAAATGAACATTTCAACCAAATAATAGTGTTCAATGAGTACCTTGGTATTGTTTAAATCCTTTATTAACAGATTGCAGCACATAACCGTTGTAAAGTGTGTTCTGTAGCAGTTTTAATATGATCTTTATCAAAAATTGCCATCGTTTACAATCTCAAGAAAAAAGCTAAGTTTTCAAAGTTATTCCCAGCTTCCCAGTTTATGTTAATTGCTGATTTTATTACTTCTTATAGAATGTCTTTTTAAATATTATATCGTAGGCAGAAAAAAAATTTAGTAAAAAAATTATGTACCCTCTGGGGTCTATCGTAACTTTTAAGGGACGATTGTTCTTTCCTTAATAAAAAAATATTTTACATAATATTTTTTTTATTATTTTTCCTGTCCATTAAACAGTTTGTAACCAGTATACAAAATATCTTTGGAAAAAAAAAGTCAGGCAATAATGGGTTAAGTTTATGACTTTTACAAACATTCGATTATTGCCAATACCAGTAGGTATAGACGTAATGATTCGATTCAGGTGATATGGGATGACCTGGTATCGGTATGGGGAGATACATATTGATTGATATTACATACTTGCTGAATTTACTGTTTTTTATAGGAGCTTCCCGCATATTTAGACGTCTCTTTTTTTTCTTAGGTATTATTTTGTTCCGCTTTTTAAAATTTAGCTAATTTAATGTTGCTACTTAACTGCTACTCTGCAAAAAATGAGCTGTTGTTTTTACAGTATAACACTGGCAGCCGAGGTTCCAATTTAAAACTGTAAAATGCACAGTAATTAAATGCAAAACTAGCAATTTTACAGTTTCTTACTGTAAAGTTAGAAATTTTACAGTTTATTGCAGTACAATTTAGCTGTATTATACTGTAAAAACAGCAGTATAATACTGGCAGCAAAGGTTGAAGCATAAAACTGTAAAATGCACGGTAATAAACTGTAAAATTAGCAGTTTTATAGTTTATTACTATAAATTAAGCTGTATTATACTGTAAAAACAATTCATTTTTTGCAGTGTATTAACTCTCTAGAAATAGGTGCTGCTAACAGGTAAAAATTGCAGACACAAAATGTATTCACTCTTTCCAAAAAGTAATAATTACGAAAAAAAACACGGCAAGAAGATTGCCTTTGATCAGAGAGCAAGATTAGATAGATACCTTCATCGCAATCGAAATTGAATCTTCTCGTTGCCATTCCAAGTAGTTTAAGGACGACTTTTTTCGGTGTTCTGTATAAGAAAAATGATGTATCATTTTTTATTATTTTTGCGTGCAGTAATAATCAGATGAATTTGATCCTGTATACTTATGGCTATTGAAATCGTTTGCTTGCTAAATTTCCAATGTATCGTTAACTAATGATTTTTTATCGATTTTTTTTTTTTTTTTTTGAATTTTTATTGATAAATATTATTACAAAATTTAGTTTCCTGTTGGTGTTATTTGAATAAACGAAAACCAACTCTTAGCTCTTGAGAAATGAATGTGTACCACATTGCCGATTGTGCTCCATCTCTAAAATCTTTGAACACTTAATTTGTCGGAAATGGCCGAGTATAGCGTGGCGGCAGATTTGGCTACCATTTTTCAAACCATCTAACTATACCTCGCCAAAATTGGCGCCAACACTGAGATATCGAACCCAGTGTCAGCTTTACTACACTGCAACGTTTATTGACAAAAACGTCACAGCCTACTTGGCGAATCAGAGGAGATCGCTGACTGCTTGTGAGCTCTTATTGGCTCCGCCCGTGGTGACGTTCAGTGTCAAGTTAAGTTGCTGTCTAGTGCAGGCGATATTTCAAGAACTTTTCATAGAATTCCATTAGGTAATATTTTGTATTGACATGCTCTATTTTAAAAGCGAAGAAGTTCTAGTTAAATCTCCCTGTTAGAGTAATATTTATTAGTGCATCCAATTAACCATTAGAAGCTGATTTTGTTTTAAGTCTACAAAAAAAAAGTTTGAAAAACCAAATATTTTTTTACTTTTTTTCCGTTCTTGTTCTGCATTAAACGTTCATCCTCTCTAAGTTTATTCGAAGCGAATAGTTCTCTCAGTTCGACATTTATCTACACCTAATTTCTTCGTATGTACTTAAGTTAAATTTTTTGAAACGTTCAAAATTGAATGAAAAAATTGTTCAAATCAGAAATCAAGTATGGGAATACTGAATCCTGATTCCTGGCAGAAATCTTTAAAACAAAAAACTGATTTTTTTGAGTAACTAGAGCCTGTGGACACACATTTCCCCATTTCCATTACAATTTTTTTTTAATTATAAATTTCCATTATAAATTATAAATTCCATTCATTTATTTATTTTATTTGCTACTTTCTTAAAACTATAGTCCTTATTTCAAGGTAACTAATTTCTCTTTGTAACTTTTTCTCCAAAATATGCTAAAAAAAAAGGGAAAATTTCCCTTAAAACTCTGTAAGGTGTTAAAAGCAGCCTTTCAATAGACATTTGAATATCAAATTGGATAAACTACAAGGACGACGATTAAAGATCCTATCGATTCAGGAAACCTTTTTAGTTCCATTTCTCGTGACCCTGGTGCTCTTATAAGTATGCAATTCACTGAAACACAAAGATGATTAAAGACAAAACTATATTAATCAGATCGATAACAATATCTCTCTCTTCTGCCAAAGTTTTCATGAGAAAATTCTTACACGGAACGATAACATTTGGCAAAGTTAAAAAAGTTTATTTGTTCCGCCCCCGCCCCCTTCCCCCACATAATACTTTTATCATCAACATAAAGTCAGAGCAATCATCAATGTGCTTGAAAAGTATCAAATGACAAATGAAAAAAAGAAAAAAAGCGTTTGTCTCTATACATTACTGAAAATACTTAACCCATTTACGCCCAAGTTTTTTTTAACAATTTTTTTCAATTTTTATCGGCTTAAAACTCTTACTTGGAATGGTTTACATACATTTTAGGTGTAAAATAGATCGCCGTTGCCATATTTATTAAGTTATTTAACGTCCTGTTTATGGGACACTAGGTAGATATGGGCGCAAAATACGACTTTACTTGGCTTTACTTTTGCAAAGTAACATCACAGAACGCATCTCTGATCAGTTTTAAGCAAATCATTTTAAAATAGTTTAGTTTTATGAAAAATAAGTTCGCAAAAACACTTACTTTCTGTGGTTACCCATGCTGGATCGTTGCTTGACTGATTTGTCTGAAAATAGCTGTCAATAAATAAACTCTGATGTCCAAATAGTGGCTCTATCCGGTTTTCTCAAGAAGAAGGACTATTTAACTTGTGAAAAACAGCTTTAGTAAAATGATATACCCATTACAGGTTTTTGTATGCAGTAACTAACAAGCGTCCAGTTTTTAGGCTACTGGGCATAAATGGGTTAAGCTGTTAAAAACAGTTTTTCTTGTTATTTATGAGGACGTTGAATGCAGAGTTAAAACTACATTACAAAACAGTAAGCCTTAAGCCATGCCTCTGGACATAAACAATGGAATTAACGTCAGATATGTACCAATTTTATTTAGACTACTCAGTCATGTATAATTTTATTGCTTATCTTTTTAATAAATGCAAAACTAAATCTGTTCTGATCTACGACTAGAATTACGGCTGTTGATTTCAAAATATCTTATTTATTCTATACAGACTTATTTCCCTAATATCTGAAAATTTTTCATTTTGATCAAAAGACAGCTAAAGTTTTTAATGCTAGTCCATTTTTATGTCATCGGTTTCTGAGATGGCAAGGTTTATTAAGCTGAAATTCAAAATGATGTTGCAAACTTTATTAACTGCATTATACACAATGATCAAATCTTCAAGAAATTTGTGGGTTTTTTATGTTTGACTAACTTGTACCTTATTAACATTGAAGTTAACAAAGTTCACACCCGGTGCAAAAGTAAAAACTGATTAACAACCATACTTAGCTTCACATTATGATCGCCTAATCAACCAATTCATTTTAATGTTCAAGAGAGTTTAGAATTCAACGCTTGTGGTACACTGTAAAAAAATGAATGCTATTTTTACAGTATAATACAGCTAATTTTATAGTAATAAACTGTAAAATTTCTAATTTTACAGTAATAAGCTGTAAAATTTCGAATTTTACAGTACTGAACTGTAAAATTGCTAATTTTGCAGTTTTAAACTGGAACTTCTGCTGCCAGTATTATACTGTTGTTTTTACAGGATAATGCAGTTAAATTTAGCGGCAATAAACGATAAAATTTTTTACTTTACAGTAAGAAACTAAAATTGCCAGTTTTACAGTTTATTATTGTGCATTTTACAGTTTTAAGTTGGAGCCTCGGCTGCCAGTATTATACTGTAAAAACAACAGTTCATTTTTTGCAGTGTATTTCTGACAGAATTGCAAAACGACTTTTTATAACGCATTTTAAACAAAACGCGATCAAATTCTAAAATCTTCATAACAATTTGGTGTTAAATACAATGTACTCGCAAAAGGTATAAAGCAAAAATAACATCATGTGCATTACAGGAACAAATAAAAGAGTAAAATCTCTTGATAAATGTTCTTTAATGTGTTTGATTGTTAACTACAGAAGCACTTAACGCCGTAACTAAACCCATTTAGAAAATGATGTATGCATTTAACTTTTCCGAGAAAAACTTTTTCGCTTCCCTTTTTCTTAAAGAAAACTTTTAACAAGAGCTTAATTTTCAGAGCACTCTTCTCTTGTTTATTTTTATGTCTGGAAAAGAACCACATTGCCTGTTGGGAATTTTCTCCTGGCTCTCGCTTACTCAAGATGGCAGCACAAAAATAGAAGGGAAATTTTAGAATTGCTTCACGCGAGTTACTTCTCTTCTTAAATATGGCGCGGCTTTACTTAGTTGGGCAGAAGAAAATTAGCGGTTTTCATGTTTAATGGCTTACAGATTCTTCGAATTATTAATCATTAGAAATTGCAAAGGAAGTAAAGTAGAACCGCATTTATTCGGATTAATACACTGCAAAAAATAAACTGTTGTTCTTACAGTATAGTACTGGCAGCAGAAGTTTCAGTTTAAAACTGTAAAATGTATGACAATAAACTAAAACTAGAAATTTTGCAGTTTTATACTGTAAAGCAGCAATTTTACAGTCTATTACCACAATTTTGAAGCGTATTACCACAATTTTAAAGTTGATAACCACAAAATTAGCTGTATTATACTGTAAAAACAACAGTATTATACTGGAAGCAGAGGTTCCAGTTTAAAACTGTAAAATGCACAGCAATAAACTGTAAAATTAACAATTTTAAATTACAGGGTTATTCTAAATGATGGACCCCTTTTTAAAAATTCATATTTATTAAAGTACAAATCCGAAATAAACAATCTTTATTGTAATGGAAAGATGAAATTTCAAATTTTTTTTTAGTGCAAAATTTTTTTCTGAAGCTGCAAAAAGAGGGCGCACCAGTAGAGTTTGCACCGGATTAGATTATAATTTGATTTACTGGCGCAGCTGAGGAAAATGGCGACCGTGGATCAAAAGGTTTTCTGCGTTCTTCAGTTTGTAAAAACTGCGTCACATATTTTAGTGCAGCGGGCATTTCGTGCCAAATTTGGAATTAAAGCCCCAACTAAAAAAATCAAAAGCCGTTGGTTTAAGCAGTTTCAAAAGACTGGTAGTGTTTGTAGAAGGAAAAGCAGAGGAAGACCGCCTGTGTCACAAGAAGAAGTCACACGTGTGGTGAGAAGAAGTCAGCACGCGCGGTGGGCACATTGAACATTTATGACTATATATGAAAAAAAATTTCAAACCTCCCCTTTCCGTTGATATAAAGAATGTTAATTTTCGTGGAAAACTTTAATAAATATGAATTTTTAAAAAGGGGTCCATCATTTAGAATAACCCTGTATTTCTGTAAAGCAACAGTTTTACAGTTTATTAGTGTAAAATTAGCAATTTTACAGTTTATTACTGCAAAATTAGAGATTTTTAGTTTGTTACTATAAAATTAACTGTATTATACTGTAAAAATACTGTATCTGTTTTTTAGTGCAGAGGAACCAGATTTTTTGAATTAAAGAACGAAAGGATTAAACAAAATAAACCTATATGTTGAGCCAGGGTACATTAACAAACTGCTGTATACAGTTAAAATAGTATTTCGAATTCAAGAGAATGAAATACAATCGAGTCTAGATAACTCGAAGTTCCAAGGGACTAGCTAAAAGCTTCAAGTTATTGGTACAGTACACTCCCAATTATCCGCGGAATTGGGTGGCACGGGTGTGGTAAGGCCCCTATATAGACGAGCATCAAGATTAAGTTTGACCACTTTGGATCCAGCGCGTGTTTGAGGGTTGTCTTTTCTGGCGAGCTATCGCTTTTTTTTGGTAACTTTTCACGTGAATTTAACAAAGCTTGGCTATGTCCCGAAACTTTGCTTCGGTAACCCAAGCTCCGCAACAATGAAAAATGAAAGTAAAAGAAAATGAGTTTTGGATCCAAAGTGGTGAAACTTAAGCTTGATGCGTCGGCCTGTCTATATAGCGGCTCTAGGGTATGGTATCGCGAATTACGGAAATCACAGACAATCCGATGAAACATAAAATGAGGGGTAAAGAAGAAAAAAAATGTCTTTTGCTTTTAAACAATTGCATCACACTTAAAACGTGATATGTAGAAACTGACGATAGGTACAGCAGAAACAATTATTTGTATTTGAGGTTCTGAAGCAGAAAATCTTGAAAGTTCACTAAGTTTCTTCAAGAATAAAGTTAATTAAGAATTTTCTTCCCCGAGACCCTTGCGGATAATCCGCCCCGCGGTTAATCGAGAGTTTACTGTAGTTCGAGTTATAGGAAGTTCGCACAGAATTTTCAAGAGTTTAAGACTCAATGAAACATTCGGGAAAAAGGAACATTCGAATTATAAGTTTTCAAGTTGTCGAGACTCGACTGAATAAAATTGCATAAGAGAAATTTCAAAAATACAGTGCAGTCTCGATTTGCATTGATATTTATTCAAGAAGTTTTTATTCATACAAAACTTTATACATAGAGAAAACAAATCATCTATGAATTCCAAATTTTTAATCCAACGTTTTTTAGCACTAATACGCAGGGGTACTGCAGACACGTGTTTTGGCGTTACAAGGAACGGCGTTTTCAATTCAAAAATTGTAAGCTTATGGATGCACAGACAGCTGACAAAAAAAGACGTTCCTTGTTACGCAGAAACACGTGTCTGCAGTATCCCTGCGTATTAGTGCTAAAAAAAAAGTTGGATTAAAAATTTGCAATTTATAATTTGCACTATAAAGTATCTATTTTATTCAAATCATCTATGTTTTTGAATTTATTTTAGTGTTACAAAGCATGGCGCTTTAAAAGTCTATCCGGAAAATTTTCTTCACAAAAAATAAATTTGAAATCAACACATTTTTATCTTTTTCCCCCACTTATAAAAATTTTATGCTGAAAACAACTAAAAAATAACTACATGTCACCATTTTTACTAAAAAGTGTTTCAATTCTTAATGCAAAAAGATTAGTAAACGCACATTCAAATCATAGATATAAATAACTCTCCAGTGTCAAATATGTAAAGCGAAGATTTATTCATTTTATATATTTGACATCTAATTTATTCTTAGAAGAAGGTCTCTTAATAAAAGAGAGTAAAAAATGTTTCAACTGCAGAAATGTCATTCAAGATGCATAATAGTTAGACCTCTTTCCACGTGAAAACTTTGAAAAATCCCTCTAATGACTTCAAACAAAACTGTAAAGAAGACTTTTAGAGGCTAAAATGAATTATTCAAGTAGTTTTTCCAAATTTACTCCTGACATATTTTTCAGCCCTGGAATTGCTATACATTTTCTTCAAAAAGAAATGACACATACTGATTGGGCTTCTAAGAAATGTCAGAAGACTTTTTTTTAATGTTGCTTAGCTTATTATTTGTTGGGGTACCGCACAGCGCACACACCTGAGGAAAAATATATATATATTTTTTTTTGAACAATTTTAGTCTATATTTCAAGCAAAAATTATCTCTTTTGGACAAAAAAAAAAACAAGGAAAAAGAAATATTATGTTGAATAATTGTTGAAATTGAATTTGCTCATTTTTTTTCCTATCAAACTCAGTGACATTCATTTATCTTAGAGAGTTAGAAAAGACATTGTAATTGTACAAAAATTCCAGACTTTGCATTCAAGCAAATATTTTCTATCCATTCATTGAACACCATTATTGAATGACCTATAAAAAAAATCCACTGCGGTATCGATATGGAATGCAAATTTTGGGAAATCATTTGCTTCTGAGAAATGAAAAAATCCTCATTCCAAACGTAATCACCCAAAACATGAAATAAAAATATCGTTGCCTTCGTGTCGCGGATTTTTCATACACATTGTTGCAATTAAGTACAGTGCCAGCCACTAATAAAATCACCGGATTATAAAATCAGCCGCTTTATATAATCAAATCTGGAAGAACAGAATCATTACTATATCAAAACATGTAAAAAACTTCCTTTAATAAAATCATTAGCTACGATTTATGAAATCAATTTTTTGGAGAGTATATGTTGAAAACAGGGGGGGGGGTGCGGACACGGTTTTTCTTGTCTGAATAAAACTAGAATTTTCTTTATCTTCAAGATTACAGAGGTTGACTGTTTATATCATCCACAGTTTGATTAAAAATCGTTCGCTAGAAAAACATGCCTAAACGTCAAGATTTAAGAATGATCTTTACTTTCAATGTCTGTTTCTCAAACAACAAGTCAATATTTTAAAACCCTTGTGTAATTAAAAAATATCCTTTTTACTTATAAGTAAAATTCGAATTGTGTTTTAATTAATTTAATATAAAATATAGGTAATAGTAATTAATTTATTTTTTACTTTGTTAAAACTTTAAAACCTTTTCTTTTTGGCAATTTTATATATGCCGGTTTATAAAATCAGCCGCTTAATGAAGTCAAACATCCTCGGAACAAATGTAATTTTAATAGGGGGCGGGCACTGTATATGTTAAAAATTTTTAGCTTCAAAAATTAAAAAAAAATGCTTTTGTAGCAATATGAACTAAAAAGTAAAAAATAATATTTTAATGCAAAGTTTGTTCAGTAGTGAGATGTCCCACAGCTAAGTACAAAGGAAGCCGGATTTTACGTTTTTAGTCGGACCTGTGATAAAAATGCACCAAATGGGAAAGGGTAATCGGTGGCGGGATTGGTGATCTAAGCCTATTGTTTAATAATTGATACTTATACAGTGAACTAGAGGGAAAATGTATAATCTTTACTTGTTGTTTTACTTTTAAGTTCGATTTCGTTAATATAACATTTTTGTTAACCAATTTTCCGAATTTGATTCTTGGTTCGCATTTCGAAAAAAAAAAGAAAATGTTTTAGAGTTTTCATGTGGGGCCTCTGTGGCTCTGTTGTAGAAGCTGCGTTTTCTAAGCCAGAGACCGTCGGTTCGATTCCCACCTTGCCTTGGGTGTTCTTTCCCTTCATATGTATTGTAAAAAATTTTGTGTTTGTCCGGAGGCAAGACGCCAGGCACGCAGTCCTCAATGCATGTGAAGCTAATTGCAATCGAACCCTGAGAGCACGAGAATTTTTGTAGCTTGGTAGTTAACATGTTAATAAATAAATAACTAAAATAATGAACAAAATGAACGAAGTTAACCCATTAATGCCTAGCGTCCCTTTTTAGGGACGGTCCAAAACGTGTCTGAATTGACCAAAAATGAGCATTTCAACCAAATAATAGTGTTCAGTTTTTCTTTGGTATTGTTTCAATTCATTATTAACAGATTGCAACACATAACCATTGTAAAGTGTGTTCTGTAGCCGTGTAACTAATATACAAAATATCTTTGGAAAAAAAATGTCAGGCACTAATGAGTTAAGGTAATAAAAATAAAATACTTCAAAACTTTCAAAATAATAGAAATATTTTGAAGATGCAAAAAGATTGAAATCTCCAACAAGACACGCAATTTTCGGCTAGGCAAGTGTTTATATGTTTTCATTAGGGGTGGGCATTTTGCCGACAAAAATGGAAAATACCAGAAAAAAATGTCAGAATACTTCAAAACTTTCAAAATAATAGAAATATTTTGAAGATGCAAAAAGATTGAAATCTCCAACAAGACACGCAATTTTCGGCGAGGCAAGTGTTTATATGTTGGCATTAGGGGTGGGCATTTTTCCGACAAAAATGGAAAATACCAGAAAAAAAATGCTGGATGTCAAAATGTTTACTAAAAAACAGTATAATTTTGACAAACTACAAACTAGAGTAAAATCAGAAAAATAATTTAAAATTTCATTGGTAATAATTAAAGTATTTTAAAATAATTCCTGAGGACAAAAAAAAAACTTGAAATAGATTAGAAAACAATATTTCAAAACTTGTTTTTGCTATTCAGTTCCCCAGCAACACCAGAACGTTCAAATTTGGTGCAAAAACGGTGTTATTGGTCAAATAACGGTGCTAAGTGTCTCTTGAACGTTATATTCGACGTGCAAAAACAGTAATATTATCACGGTGTCATTTCAGTGCTTAAGGAACGTGATATTTGACGTGCAAAAACAGTAATATTATCACGGTGTCATTTCAGTGCTTAAGGAACGTGATATTTGACGTGCAAAAACAGTATTATTATCACGGTGTCATTTCAGTGCTTAAGGAGGTGCTTAATTTCTCAGAATTGAGGTCGTGAATTACTGCTTTTTAGAAAGGGGGGAGGAATCATATCTGCAGAAGCTTTAAGTGTTATCCTAAACAACTCTTTCTCCCAAGATCCTAATCAGATTTGCATGCATTTCAGTAAAAAAACATTATATTCATACTAATAAAATATGATTTACGCCCTTAGTCTTTCATAGATGGCGCCTCCTGCAAAAAAATTTTCTTTTAAAGAATTATTTTTCTCTCTCGATATGATCAAGTAGCGTCTAGTGGTTAGCGTGTGCTTCTGGAGGCGCAAGGGCACCCGCGTTCGAATCCCGCGGAAAAATATATAAAATTCAATCAATCATTAATTAAATTAAATTAATTAAGTAATTAAACAATTAAAACCAAGATGGCGACGATCATAGATCAAAAATGGCGGATCAAAAATGACGTCACAGTTAAAACACGTCACGGACCCGGATACTGGGGTATACGTAGTATACGTTTTAGCTGGGGAGCACTGAAAACAAACGTATTTCCAGAACCTAAATATAACCTATCATTCCACGTTCAAAACTGGGACAAAAAAAGGTGGTTAACACCAGATTTCGACGTGTCATATTACCATCGATCGATGAGACACATAGACGTTGACAACACGTGCTGCGAGAACGTGTTTTGAACGTGCCGGCTGGTGCGCTCTGTACGTGTTGCAGAACGTGTTTTGAACGCCTTTGTGCTGCTTGGGTTTTAGAAAAACAAATATGTATTCTAATTCTAGTGAAGAAATTTAATTGAATTTAATATTTAATGAACTTTTCATCACTGGTTACCCATACTGCCGTGCTAAGCGCAGAAGTGGTATCTGCAGCCGAGCTCAAACTGAGATAAAACTCTTTAAAGTTTTGCATCACCATGTATTTGATTCAGATGAAACTTTTTCAGATTTTTTTTTTTTTTTTTAATATTTCCGTTCTCAAATGACCATAATATGATTTTGTATTTAGGTAAAATACGTCACAAAGAGCCACCTGGTGGTGATAACTCAATTTTGTTAAAAAGTGCTGATATGACTTTTGTGCTTAGCAGGGCAGTATAGTTTAATACAAGTTGAACCATGTTCCCATCTCATCTCAGAACAACAATCAGATATTTAAGCCTCAGAACAATAGTAAGATAGCTACGCCAGTTATATTGTGGGGTCAGGAGGAGAAAATTGCCCTCCCTCTCTGATTTATAGAAATGAATGCGTTTACAAATATATGGTGGTTGCTTTGGTCATTTTTCGGCATAATTTGCATTGATTATGGCCCTGTGACGCCTCGCCCACCTTGTAAAAATTCAAAATGGCAGGTAGGAACATTGCCTACTGTCACTAAGATGATGATGTTGTAAATACTAATTATGTATTACACCCTCAGCTTGTTTATTCCATCCATGGACTGCAGTTTTATGCTTATTATGCGCTCATCAACATGGAATAGGAATTAAACAAGCTGGAGGTAGAAACTTCGTTTATTTCTCTATAAATTTCAATTGCCTTTATAGGATAGATCTGGCATGACTTCCCTGTTAAAAACTAACTGAAAGATAAGAATTTATTCTTTGTTATAACCACTACTGCAGCAAGCAAGAGAGGGGCAGGATTATAAAAGCCTTTACATGTATATAAAATACAATATCACCTCTGGCAAAATATGTTAAAAAAAGGGTTTTAGGAATGACATCAAATCTCTTTCACGACGTCCCTGTTAAAATTTTTAAGCCAAAGACAGTGCGACCTATTCTATAGTTATTTACTCTTCCCTTAATTCTATTATATAGTATTTACCAAAGAAGCCTTCTTCTGAGAGAGTATGTCGAATGATGCAATGAATATTCTCAGTAAAAAATAAAAACTTTAAAGTAAAAATTATGAAAAATTATCATAAAGTTAACTACTTTTGCCACTTTGGCAAAAACTGGTAAAAGGGTATTTTTACCAGGATTGTTTTTACCGTTTTTTTCCACCTTTGGTAAAAACATGCCAACCATAGTTGGCAAGTTTCTAAAACATACGTTTATGGCCGAAATTGTTGTGGATAAATATTGAGGGAGTGAACTGAGAAAATGGGAACTAAAATGAAAAGAAAGAAATTAGGATTTTTCAGATTTAAAAGAAATATAAGATCGCTTTTGAGGACTCAAAAAAGTAAACAAAGAGGAAAACTTTACAAACACAGAAAGCCAGGATTCTAGCAAAAGTCGAAAAAATCTCATCTCTAGCTTTACAATATAACCACTGATGGCTGGGCAAAATACTCTAAATCAATGATGATTCATGAATATCAAGATATTAGGAATAAATTATTACATCCAAGTGGTTTTTTCCTCATTTATTGTCTACTCATACTTTCTTGGGTTCTTAATGAAAATATTTTGACAAATGCTCCTCTCCTAAGCAAAGGCACTGCTCACTCAATACACCTTCAGCTCTGATATAATATTATTCCATTAGAAAATATTTGAAACAGATAAGACAATAGATTGCTTAAAATATTTGTTTAGTGTATCAAAGATCATTTATTGTACATTTTACTCATACTTTCAGAGCTCGAAAATCAAATTTTGCATGGTCCCCTTCTCTTCTAGCATTTTACTTTTATTTTTCTCTATCTTCTCTATCTCTTCTCTACTAATAATAAAGCTGAAGGTGGTTCTGTCTGTCCTTCTTTCTTTCTTTCTTTCTGTCTGTCTGTCTGTTACGCGCGTAGCGCCAAAACCGTTCGGTCGATTTTCATGCCACTTGGCACAAAATTAGTTTGTAGGATGTAGTTTTGCACCTCGAAGCGATTGTTCGAACATTCCATTTCGTTCTTTTTCTATTCGAATTCTTAGAGGAAATTCGATAAAATAGGGAAGAAATATTCCATACACATTTTCAAGTCTTATGTCATTCGAAAGCTTGAAATTTTCTGCACAAAATGACGTTTTTTCGAAGTTTCTACGATCATCAGGAGAGCTGTAACAATTGTTTTTAGAATCCCGAAATTCAAGGCTTACCTTCAGTAAAGCAAGCCAAACGATTCTAAAATGGCTTTGCTCGCGAATAAAATTTGTTTGAAAATAGAGATGAAATGAATTATTTTATCAACGGAAATCAACTTTTCATGTTGTTACCATGGTTACGTTTTTATTTCGTTCTTTTTCCCTTAATAATTTTAAAAATGTATTTGTTTTTGTAACAATCCAAACTCCAAGCCTTATTAAAATTAGTCAAATGAAATATTAAAAACCGTGATAAGATGGCACCTGTCAATCAAATGAGAAATCGAGTCCTTTCCTTAAAATACAGGATACCATTCTAAATTTATCGTCTGCAAAACATATTTTACTTCATTATTAATTTATTTCAATATAAATTGCAGCAAATGGCTTGAGTGAACGAATTTAGCTTTTAATTTATCGTTTGCTGGTTGATCTTTGTCGATGTTTATTGTTTTTATTATCATTGTGAAAAATAATGCACGAAATTTCTATGACTAATACTTAAAATTTTTAGGATCAGTTGAGTTTAAAAGAAAAAATTGCTCCAAATATACTTTTGCAATGTGATTATTTATTGTTGGACTGTAATTTGCAGCAATAATTGCATTTAATAAATAATGAAAGACAATATTAAAAATTATTTTTTTGGCGACTTTTTTACAATTTGGCATTCAATTCTATTTCAGTATATTTACTTCTATCTTATTGCGATATTGCAACGTTCTTTCTAAAGTATGTCATTTCGGAAAATGTATTATTTTGTTTTTGAAGTTAGGAAAGAAAACTTTCTTCTTCTTTTAAACTTTGGTAAGATTTCTGTTGGTTTCTGTGAGCAACAAAATTTTTCTTATTTTTTCTTTTGGCTTATTTTTGTGCACCTATCTTTGGGGTTGCATTCGAATGTCCCCAAGGGGGTGATTTACCCCTTTTATGGGGTAATCAGGGCTTTCAATGCAGACCAAAGTGATATGAATTGGCGCGACCACTTGGCGATATCTCGCCAAGCTTTTGGTCACCAAGTGTTTGACGCCAATTTGGCGACATATCGCCAAGTTGGCAATAAATTTAGCGAAAAAAATTTTTTTTGGGTTCAATTTGACGCTATTGGCGATATTTTGCGAAAAATCTACTGAATGATGTTAAAATCGGCGATATTTAGGAGATTAATCATTGTAAAACATTTTTTTGCATTGTTTCGTGGCAAACTAGGGATGCAAATGTTTGAATTGTTATCTTACTCACTTCAAGCACTATTTTAGCACTTAAGGCATCTACTAAGAAATTTACACGTAAAAGGAAGTAGTGTAGGGTCCATACCAAATTTTTATATCATACTTTGAAGGAATTATAGTTGAATTATAACTAAAATAGAGTATTTTTTTCTGCTATATCATTTTTTTACAAATGAACTTTTAATTTTATACCACGGGCAAAGCCGTGCGGGTACCGCTAGTTAATTCATAAAAAAAATCATTCCAATTTTTTTAAATATTTTTAATGCCAAAAACCATAATATTTTACATTATGTCAAAAAAAGGTCTTATAAAACCTGTAATTTTACTACCGAAAAAAATTCTGAATTAGTCAAGAAGATTCCGGTAATAAGAATGTTTTCATCAAAAGAACAGAAGCAGAAGATGAAAATAAATCGCTTTATTTACAATGATATTGATATGTACAAATCAATGCGCTTTAAAAATCATCACTGTCGTCACCATCATCATTATCACCATCAATTTCTTCTTCCTCTTCTTCATCCTCCTCTTCCTCACTATCACTGTCCCGCTTTCGTTTCCGTTTTTGAGATTTCTTCTCTTGAGAAAATTTTTCCTCCTCAGTCACAAGAGCTAGTGTCGCTCTCTCTATCGCCCTTTTCCTTAATTTCCTACTTGGTTTTCTTTTCTCAAAGAATATCGGATCCACTGCAGAAGCATTATTCTTGAAATTCTCATACCTTAAAAAAATATTTCGAAAATACGTATTAATATTGATCAGAACAAATACTAAGAGAAGTATTTTAAAGATGCAGATGAAATTCATCATGGATAGAACAGTTTGAAAATTTTAACATTCCATCAATTATATCCCAAATGAAGCATTCTAGAAAATTCCAAATATTATTGAATGACATAATCAATGCACAAGAAGTTTTTATTTTAAAGCTCAACATAAATAGGATTTTTAATTAAACCACGTGACAACTTTCAAAGTAAAGAAAAGAAGCGAGGAATTTTATCGCCTAGAAGCAGAACTGTTAACTCTTTGAACACCAATTTATGCAGCAATTCACATAGAATGAACTTTCATTTAATTATTGAACTAAGGGGTTCTCAACCTTTTGGGTTTTGCGTCCTCCCCTCCCTGGTCATCTTTGAACCCTGGTGTGAGGTCACAACATTTGTGCTTTATTTTTAAATGCTTTTTGAACACTCCCACAAAGAACCTGAGTAAAATATTTTGAAAAATACAATAGAATATCCAAGATTATGACAGAACCAAGGCTTCACTAGATAGCGTTTTATACAGGCTGCTTCATTTGATCAAAATCCTTGGGATAAAAACGGTGGTCCTTGTCCAGCGACATCTATCGAATTTTATGGCAACCATCATTATATACAAATCAGATAATAAAAGACAAAAATTAAAAGTTAATTTGTTGGCGACAATTTTACAATTTGGCATTCAATTCTATTTTAGTATATTTAAACGTTATTTAATAGCTTGTTTTATTTGTTGGTTTATTCTGCATTTTAATGGCTTATTTTAATTGGTTAGCGAATTATTTTTCATTTTAATTGATTCTAATTATTAATTAACAATGAAACGACACTGGCACCGCAGAGCGATAAATGGTGAAATCTATTCGCTAAGCGAGCAATAATACCAACGGGTTGCCATAGAACTTTTTAAAATTCAGTTCACAGTTCGCCATGATACAGTTGGTCGTCGCAATATTGTAGTTTTGTTTATTTTTTTCGTACTTGTATTGCTCTTTAGTACCAAGCTATTATATATACTCATTTCGTTGTTACTAAAAAAATAATATGTTTTGTTGTCACGGGCTTTCCGTTGAACACCATCGCTTCATAACAGTAAATTTCTTTCTGGGGCATCAAAATGAAATGTCTCGACGAATAGATTCGCCATTTATCGCTCTGATGGGTCAATGCCATCAAAATGAACATCTGAACTTTTGCGTAGCAATCAAGATCTTGTGAGCAACAATAATGAAACAAAATAGTAAATAGAACAATATTATTTCATTGCTACATTTTTATTAATTGGCTGTGAATTTAAGCGTATATTTTATTAATGCAGAGATGTCAAAATTGAACGCCATTGCTATATGTTGTTAATTTGAAGAAAGTAAACAGATGAATGAATGTCGTATGACGGAATCATGAGTTGTGCCCAACTTTACCCGAAAAGGGAATTTATTTCCCCTAAAAAACAGTACTAATAAGGCCTTCGGCATCAATTCACTCTGTACTCCACTTCAGTTAACTATATCAATATTTTTTAACCCTAAAAGATAGGATAATTATCACTTTTTACAGCAGAAACAATATGCTAATAAATGTAAACAAACATTTGGGTGGTCCTTGTTCAGCGCTCTCTAGAGGGAAAATCTTTACCATTGATGTTCTGAGTAATGATACAGCCTGTATAAAACGCTATGTAGTGAAGCCTTGACAGAACAAAAATCCTACACCTTAATGCACCACTGATTGCTGAAGGCAATTACATTGACCTTGTCAGAAACAATAGCTGCCAAAAAGATGATGAATGATGCATGATTTTCAAAGTACAGTGTTGGTTGATGATCATTATTTTCTCTGTATCTTCTGCTACAATAGGTTTGTTTTTTGGTGGGGTTTCTGTTAAAATCTAAGTTACACTCCAATAATGTAAATAAACAGAGATTTTGCAACATCTAAAAAGGTACAAAACCGTTTACAATATTGACATTAATGTTTGATTCCTATTAAAATGATAACAGAACTTTAATAATCGAATTTAAATTTCCTATTCTCTCCCAGAAAACTATATCCAAAACTCTTAAACTAATCCAAATACCGTATTTGATTAATTATAATACTATCATTTTTATCATAGAAACTTCGGAGTTGAACTTAACAAAGCCATAAAAGAACATCATAACAAAAGAAGAACAAAATAAGGTTTTTAAAAACATTCCCGATTGATATCATAAATATTAATACATGAAAGTTTTCAGTAAAAAAAAAGTAGTTTTGTGAAGATTTTGTATCAACTATTAAAGCAGAATTCTGGACATAAGTGCCCTAAAATAAAAGATGAATATTTTTAAACAGCAAAAAAAAAAAAACTAATGAATATTTCTGAGTGAAAATCTTCAATTCGTCTAATTCATATAATGGCTCCTCCAGATTTTTCTTCTTTATTGAAATAGCTGACATTGTGATGATTTTAAGGTCCCTTGGAGTTCAACTGCATCCAAGTTTCACTAAGTAATAAGCAAATATGAGCTACAAAATATCAAATAAGAAGTTGTAGATTCTCTTAATCAGCAATTCCTAGTACAATAGACCTCTGGTCGCAGAGCTTGGTTCCTTCGAACCCCTCTTTCTCTCATAATCAGCAATTTAAATTTTTTAATTTTAAGAGTTCCTTTAAAAGAAAATAATAACACACTACAAACTTTCCCATTTTGATAAAATAATGTTCAAAGTTAAAATATATATATAGTGACAGTTCCACTTACTCCTTTACAACATCATACATCCTGCTCCTATTTAGTTTTCTGATTGATGGTTTTGCTGCATACTCCAATAATAACTTTTGAATTTCCGTTGCATCAAACTATTAAAAAAAGTTTAAATGCATAACTTTTGAAACAAAAACTATTGAGATATAGATTTAAAAAAAATAATAATAAATACATTAAACAAAAGTAGTTAAATGAAATCGCTGGCATTATTAACTTTCAGAGTTGACAATCGAATCGTACAAGAGTGCAATAACTGCTTAAGTAACATAAAACATAGAAAAATTGCTTTTTTGCCCTGATTTTCCTCAGACCAATTTAACTTAGATAATGTGCACTTTTAAACTTTTTTCTTACATTTATTTATATCAAAAGCATCAACCAATGTTTCATTTTCAATTTTACTAAAATAACTTGCAGCAAATATGTCAAAATGAAATTAAAGTTCATCATTATAAACTAAATTATAGTGAAATTTAACCTTTTTCCAATTTATTTAATGAACTAATGTTAAGTACAAACATTAAATGTAAAAATGCATTATTTTTTAGTGCTCCCTGAAGCTTTTAATATACAAAGCAGCTTTAAAATTAAGAAAAAAAAAAGGTTCTTAAAAAAAGTATCAGACCTGATAACATTAAAAAAAAAAACTAGATGGATACGAATCAATTTTTAGTCAACTGATAACAATAAAAGAAAAACGATGAATACTGAACTACTTCACTAATTTACTAACTCAAAAAAAAATTAATGAATTCAAATTTAAGGGAAAACAGTGGCGAAAAACACATTGGTATGCACTAGTTGGTGCTCGTTTCTGAAAACAAATGTTTAAAGCAACAGGAAATTAAAGAGCAAAACTTTATTCACAATCATTCAGAATAAAAGCAACAGGTGAGAAAAATCACAGCAACAATTAATTTTTCACAAGAATTACAATTGCAAAAACTAACCTTTTACAAAAATTACAATCGCAAAAGCTAAACTTCAGCACAAAAATATAAGCATCACATATTTCTGATCATGAATATGCTTTTAAAAATTCATTTTCCTTCTTTTTAAACACTTACTAAAAAAATTTCAAAAAGAGAACGTTCAAATTTTTTTGGAAAGTTGGAGATTAACTTATCTTTGAATTTACTATTGATGTTAGTTTTTTCATCTTTGAAAAAAAAATCGGGAGTTTTTATTTAATTTAATCAGTTGTTCACTAAAATAGTAGCTGTTTTACACAATCAACAACAAATGAGGGGGGGGTTGGGGGTCGCCTATATTTTGATTAAAATAGTGGCTGTAGTCACCTTTGCTGCAAAAAAAAAAAAAAAACAGTGCAGATACTTATATGAATCAAATTCGTTGAAAGCAGTTTAAATTCAATAAAGCAGCTAGTTCATTAAAGCTGGACTTAGCTACGTTTTTAAGAATTTAGAGTGGTTGATTCAATTAGCCATGTCATTGTCCACTGTACTAACTTTAGTTACCAGTGGCAGCCTTGTATTAAGCACAAATTAGCAAATTGATTGGGAAGACATGTTTTAGCGTTTCAGGGAACCTCCTTTTCAATGCTAAAAAGTGTGAGCTATAGATGAAAATAGAAAAATGTGCTTGCACTCAATTTGCTAATCTGAGCTACAAACCCCTTTGTTGCACAAAAGTATTTATTCATTTCATGTCTTTTTGTAGCTTACCTTTAAAACAGGGAATTCGTGGAATTCTTGCTCATCGGCATCTTGATTTAATAGATATAGAAATACATCCTTTGACACATTTTCGAGGAAAGATGAGCTGTAAAAATATTTGTTTGAAATTTTAAACTGAAATATACAAAAGCGTAGAGTATGCAGTCAAGAAAAAAAAATATTTTTGGAAAAAAAATAGAACCGACTTCAGTTGGAAATTGCTCTAAAAAGTAAAAAATAATTTTTTTCTTTGAACACCATCGAAACTACTTTTAAACATAAGTTTTGAAGTCGGCGCAAAAACGATAAGTAAAATGATATTTAACCATATTTTTCCAACATTTTTTCAAAGAAACCATTGAAAATTAAAAGCAGAATACTTGTACCACTACACGAATGTCTGGTAATCAATGAAATGAATCCATTAAAATTTATATTTATAGTTGAATTGTAGTTGCGTATGATTCTATACATTGTTTTTGCGCCGACTTCAAAACTTATGTTTAAAAGTAGTTTCGATGGTGTTCAAAGAAAAAAATTTTTTTTTACTTTTTAGAGCAATTTCCAACTGAAGTCGGTTCTATTTTTTTTCCAAAAATATTTTATTTCATTCTTTTTAGTGTAAATGCACTTAAAATAATCAAAATATAGTTAAAAAACCATGCAGCTGTTCAAAAAACTTGCAGACCTGGACTCGATCTCATTTCATCAGGAACTTCAACCCGACGCATTTAACCACTTGACCATCGGGTTGCTGATTGAAGTAAGGATTTACGATAGCACATATTGTTTTTAAATAGCATGAAATTTTAGTTTTTCGATCATAACTTTTTTTCTAGTGAACAAATATTGTCATATGAATACATGGTACCTAAGTTAACCATCTCCTATAGATTTAAAAAAAATCGTCCAAATGGGTTCAGTAGATCAGATGTTATGTGTGAACAAACAGACAAAAAAACATACGCTTTGAATTGAGAACCTCCTCCTTTTTTGAAGTTGGTTAAAAATTGAAAGTAAAAGTAAGTAATTTGAATTGTGGGAGAAGGAGTTAGAGTAAGACTTGGAAAATTGGTGCAAGTTTTTGCTTTTCATGGAAAATAATTTTCAACTAAAGTGGACTCTTTAGCTTTTTTCAAACACCACAAATCATAATCTTAATTTTTAAAAATGTGTGTCACTTTAATGATCGTTCATACACCCCCCCCCCCTCGCAGAGCAAAAAAACATTACACAGCAGATTTTTCCCAATAACTCAACACTCATGGTGTTTGATACATTTCATTTGTTTGTAATGATGTTTTTTAGTTACAACCAATATGAAAATCACAAAAAACAGTTACTTTAATTTTTAACATATATTTATCATCTTCAGAATTTATACTTTTAATTTTACCTTGAATTTGACGTAAATGCAAGGTATAAAATACAGAATTTTATAAAGGTACAAAAATTAACATAATATAATTGATTGTGTACATAATTTTTGAAAAAATAATATAGGTGCCGCAAATCAAAAACCATTTATTGCCACAATCGATTCAAAGCCCCCAAAAATGGCGCAAACGTCCATAAGAAAATTCTACAGCATCGAAGGACCCCATTGCCAATTTTAACAAAGATCCGACCAAAACTGTCATTTTGTACCATAAAAAAATGTGTGGCACATTCCCATGGGAGGATGTACATGTATAAGGACATTACAATCATTAAAATAATTAAAAAAAAAAAAAAAAACATGCAGCTATTCGAAAAAATCCTTGCGGACCTGGACTCGATCTCATTCCATAAGGAGCTTCAACCGGACACGCATAACAACTTGACCATTGGGTCGCTCATTGAAGTAAGGATTTACGATAACAGATATTGTTTTAAATGACATGAAATGTTAGTTTCTCGATCATAACATTTTTTCTAGTGAACAAATATCGTCATATGAATACATGGTACCTAAGTTACACCATCTCCTATCGATTAAAAAAAAAAATTGTCCAAATCGGTTCAGTAGATCAGATATTATGTGCGAACAAACAAAAAAAAAAAGTATACGCTTTGAATTGAGAACCTCCTCCTTTTTCGAAGTCGGTTAAAAAGTCACATGCAATCTCTCTTATTTGCTAACTTCAGAGTTAACTTTTACGGGATTATTGAATAAATAAAAGAAACAATGTATCTAAACTATGGACGCAAATCTACCCTAGGAGTAAAGTTTGGTTTCAGTTTAGTCAAATACAGCAGAAAATCATATAAGCTCAACTGAGCTTGTTCAAATACTTGCTCTTTAGGTACAGAAAAGTTCAAAACCCTTATTTGCAATGGTAAGTTGTTATAAATCCCAGAATAAGATCAGAACTGCGAGGTCATTGTGTTTTATTTATTCCTTTTCTTTTTTTTCAATACCAGTTCAAAAGTTAATTTACAAAGTATTGGAATGCTTTTAGTTCAATGTGGAATCACACGATCATCACAGTTCTAGTTTTATAAAAGTTTGAGTACTTTTGGGTACCCCTTACTAACAGCTGGGAATCTATGTATTATTAACATTTATTCATTTACAATAGTTAAAATTCATTAAAATATTAATGTTTAAAATTTTTGCTCCTGATTAGTCAGGTCTAGCAATGTAACACACGCTAAACCAGCACTACTTGTTCCAATCATAGTCTACAGACAGCAAATTGCAAACAGTTGTCATCATTGTACTCATGAATTGAAGGAGCAAGTGAGTAAAGGTGATATGTGACATTTTTGGAAAAACTTACTTTTAACCATGGTGATAAGGTGATTTTTTTTTTTGAAAGCTTTTTATAGAAAATCAAAAAATTGTCACCTTTATTCACTTGCCCCTTCAATTGTGTTTGTGAGTTAACACAATTGAACACACACTAATTTGAATGTGTAAATCAGCAAAATTCAAATGTCACGTATCACCTTTATCCACTTGCCCCTTAAATTCTTAAATACAGCTTACCATGGGTGCAAGTTTAGTGATGTGTTCAAGACGGAAAATATTTTGAGGCGCCCCCCCCCCCCCCATGCTACTTAGATAAAAAAAAATATTTATTTTTTTTTTGCAATTTTTGAATATTTGTGCTTAATTTGATTTTTTTTTTTTTTTTTGTAACAATGTGAGCCTTTTAGGTAAAGCATTTCAAGCATTTTATTATGTGTGTAGCAAAGGGGGGGGGGGGTCTCCTTCGCGCGTTTTCTACATCGTGGCTCCGAAAACGTAAAATTGAATGAATGTCAATAATATGAACGGGAGGGTCCGGGTTCTCCCCCGGAGTTTTTGAAAAAAAAATCCTAAATACCGTATATATTTGCGTATAAGTCGAGAAATTTAGTCCAAAAAATGAAGTATAAAGTTAGGGGGTCAACTTATACGCGGGACAGAATTTCTTAAAAATTTTCCCGAATAACTCTTGGAAAAAACCACTCAAAAAACGATAAGATTTTCCGATTCAGTCTAACTATTTTAAATAAAGGCTAAAGAAGTAAATTCTCATTCATTCTACTGCATTTTTGCATGGTTTGATTGTGATATAAAGAATGAATAATTACAATAAACGGACGGACGGCGCGAAAATTGCGGGAATTGCCGTATTCGCGAATTTTCCGATTGATGGTGTTTATATTTTTGAAACAGAATATGATACGGCGACATCGCAAAATTTTGTTAGTAATAATGCAAAAAAAAGCAACAGATAGTAAAAATTGTAACCGCAAAATCGAACCCTTACAAAAACCGGTAATCGTAAAATCGAATCCTTTACAAAAATCGCGATCTCAAAAATGAACCCTTTTTGTGAAAAAGAATAACAATCGTGCTATTTTCAACACAAGAATGCTCACTGCATTTCATTTTCCTTCTTTTTAAAACGTTTTTTTTTTTTTTCAAAAAATCACGGGGAAACGTTCCGGGATCGGTCCCGAAAAATCGCGATCGCAAAAATTAACCCTTTTTTTGAAAAAGAATAACAATCAATCGTGCTGTTTTTAACACAAGAATGTTCAGTGCATTTCATTTTCCTTCTTTTCAAAATGTTTATATTCAAAAATCGCGACAAAACGTTCCCGATCGTTTCAAAAAGTGCGGTCTCGACTTATACGCGGGTTTTCGATTTTTCCCGATTTTCCTTCAAAAGTAATGGGGTCGACTTACACGCGAGTGTCGGTACGCGGTTGTCGGCCATTTTGGTAATGTAAAGGGAAGGAATGGGGTTCAGAGGCTTCTTTGGAGACTGTCGATTCCAAAAGCGAAATTCAGACTATCGCAAAAAAATATTAGAAAGAAGAGGGTTGAGGATTCTCGGAATTATTTTGGAATTGAAGCTTCAAAAGTTGAAATCTGCACTGTTAAAAATTTTCCTGAACTTTTACCGTAAAAACTTTTTTTACTGTAAAATTTTCCGGTAGAGAAAACGAGAGTTAAAAAGCGCAAGATGCGAACAATAAGGACTGAACCCAAATCCCAATAATCGCAATTTTTTATCGGTACAATTTACTGCAAAAATTTTCTAGATTGTAAACGCTACATTTAACATTTACCGCAAAAGTTTCCCGAATTTTTAACAGTGTGGGTTCGTACATACTTCATCAAAAAAAAAAAAAATTCCGAAGGGTCCAGAAGAAAATCCAAGGAGCATAAAAAATGTAAGGAATTACCGCAAACCTAAGCACGAATGCGTTAAAAAAACGAAAGTAACAAGACAACACGTATATCAACAGCTGAATTTGCACTCATATTGATTCAGAATAATCGAAGCAACAATTAGCAAAAACCGTAATCGCAAAAGGAATTAATCCTTTGAACGAGATCGCACATTGCAAAACACAAAAGTAAATGAAAATAGCAATACCATTTTTCAAAACCACACCGACTTATTTCTTTTTTATTTTCAGTTTTGCTCTGTACAAAAAATATGCTAGAGGCGCTGTTTTTATGATGTATCCGCTCATGAGGTGGTGCGACATTGACATTTATGCGGCGTCGCAGCGAGACTTGACTATATTGGGCACCAATTATTCTTTATGTTTAGTAATCAAAACGTAATGATTTCTTTTTTTAACTTGGTACTCTTTCGAATATTTATTAATTTTTAAAAGAAACACAAGAGGAACTGAAGATTTTTCCCATTCAGGTAATGATGTTTTGGAAAAATTCACACTGAGTATAGATTCTTTAACCCCTCCCGCCCAGGGGGAATTCGAAATGTCACGCCCGCTTCAATTTTGAAGATATTTCCGAAACTCTTTCCCACACCGACTGATTAATCTATTGTTTTCAAAACTTCTCTTTTGGAATTATTTTATCAGAGCCCCCCTCTCCCCATATTACTAACGATGACATAAATATTTTTAAATTTTCAGAAGAGAAATCCCGAATCATCACAGTGCGCTGACTTAAAAAAAAAATTAACATTTTTACGAATCTGTTTTAGAATTTTATTCAGAGTTTTTGACTCCCCCTCCCCGCCCGCACCCCTTTTAAAAACTCTTTAAAACTTCGGAAGCGAAAATTTACGGGCTTTCTATAAAAAGAGCAGCGTTTTTTCAAACATACTATTTTTTCGTTTCTTTCCTTCTCCCAGCCCTTTGTTTTGGTCAATTTTCAACAGTAACATGTTAAAAATGCAGGAGCAGTTGCCCATCGTTCTTTCGAATCGGCTGTAGATTTAACCCAAAATCCGATTTTGTGCTCTGCTCCTGTTGCGTAGACATTTCAGCTTCCCGTCAGCTAACACACGGGGCTCCTGCAGATGATGTCACTTAGGCACTGCGCATTCCACTTCAGACATTTCAGTAAACACATGGTTTTCATTTGTATGCGTGTTAAGCTGAGGGGGAGGGGGATCACAAATGAATAACGATACGAGAAAAGATGATCGTATATTGCGAAAAAAAAAATAAATTTTCAAATAGACAGAAGAAGCAAAAAAAAACAAAAAATAGTGAGCAACTCTAGGTCTACATCAATCAGGTTCAGTTATAGTACGGTAGTAACAGCATAGCTACTTGAAAGTAGGTTCTCTACTTGAAAGAAGTTTCACTGCGCTGCTTGATGCTGAAAGCCGCGCTTCCAAAACTGGTTCACGGCAGCACGTTGCATAACAAAACAAAAACTGTGGAAAGTTCAGAGTTCGCGAGATTCGGCAAGGGAAGATATGTATCAAATGTATTCACAGCATTGATGTTAAATGCGTGGATGGATTGGGATAGTGATTGCAATAAATGAATTTGATTTTTTAAAACATTGAGAAAACAAATTTCTTATGAATTAAAAACTGAAGGAAGTCATTAAATTTCCTTTCCGTCCCGAGCTCCGTCTCGCCAATTTCGTCAAGACGGAAATCCGTCTTGAGACGGAAGGTCTTGCACCCATGCAGCTTACAAGTTTTTCGAGCATAATTTTAGATTTTTTAAATGAATTTTTTTACAACCAATAATTTTATTATTGATAGAAATAAGCAGTCGTGAGTCACAATTAAGATCTAAAATTTTGATTAGACACCTACATTTACAAACCTGGGCACCAATTCGACAAATTGTTTTGAAAATTTCCTTCCCTCACAGTTGATTGCAACAATTGATCACAATAAATTTGTAAAAATATTTTAAAATACAATCAACAAAGTATTGGAGTGCTTTTGTGCCTTGGCATTGTAAAAAATCATTTTCTATGTTTTGCACATTTCTTTCAATATGCTACTTTAAACTATAATGTATATAGCATTTTAATATCACACATTTTTCTTTTTTTAATATTTTGATTTGCATATTTGATCTATAAAAATGCATCAAAGTTGTTTATTTTTACTCCAAGAAACTTACCCTAAGTGCTTTTATAATGCCTACATTTAGATTCTTATTTATATCACTTTTTGATTAATAAATACAAACAACAACCGAAATCAAAATTATTTTCAAGTGTATGACATAAATATATAGAAACAGTGTTTGCATTTGTCATTGTCTTTGAGGCCTTGCATTATATCATTTTAAAGTTTTACAAAAAAAAAAAAAAAACTTTTCTGTTTACTTAAACAAAAGTTTTTGTTTAAGTAAAAAGTAAAACAACTTTAAAAGTAAACAACAAAATTTTTACTTACTCATCACACTTCCAGAATACAATTAAGTATGGATTCAGAAACCATGTGACCATTTCTGGAGTTAGCTGAAATAAAAAATTTATTTTTAGATGGCAAATAAAAAGAAAATTATATTAACAAAAATATCACAAGTTTACACATTATGTATACCACAAAGAAAATTTTCTTTCTTTCTATTTTTTGACTTTTCACAATTAGAAATTTAAAAAAGAGTTTGGTTCCAATGCAAAATGATTCTACAGCCCCAATTTCAATCCATAATATCCATATGGACAATGTTTTCATCACTCACTAGTAAAAACTCTTTTCTATATAGATAGAACAAACAATACAACTAACAAAGAGCATTTAACATTATTTAATATTTTGGTTACTTTATACAACATTTCAAAAACAGAAATTGAATTGAATTCCATTATGAATTTCAGTGATTAACTTGAGGGACAGGGGAGTCCTTTTTTATTAATCTTTATCTGTGGAAAGGCTCCATTAAATTTTCAAAATTTAGGAGTCAGGTATTTCTTGTTGTTCTTGAAATTTGTAATTGATAAGAATACCACGTCACAAAAAATTGCTAGAAATGATAGCCCCACATGGATAGGGTGATCATCTTGGATTCTATTTTTAACTAACAGCCAGTATTCACGTAAAGGCAGTTTGCTGAATTTCAAGAGGAGACTACGTTCAAGAATGATTTATGTGCGTTGTTGTGTGCTCCATTCGTTATTTGATGTTGTGAGAGACTATTTCCTTCTTTCTTTTTTTTGTCAATCAATATTTGTGTATATTAATATTGTGGTGAAATATTTAAAAACGTATCATATAACTAAAGAAAGCTTATTGAAATTGCTATCTGCAACAGAAAGCTTCTACACTTTAGGCAGGCTCACATAAGGAACAATTTACTGTTTCTAACGTCCTACCCTACCACTTTAGCGACAGCTCACATATTGCTGGAATGCATAACTTCTTACGACGGAGCTACCATCAGTTCAGAAGTCTTGAGCTCTCTTTGAGACTGATCAAATATCACTCTATAGTAGGACTACAGCGAACACTCACGGACACACACATTGACTAGGAGGTGCTGAGTCATCCTCTAGAGTAGCTGGGGGCTCTTAGAGATTCTTTGCCGAGTCTTTATATCGTGCCTGTCAAGGATACCACACATGCAAACAGGCAAGCTACATTAGAGAGAGTCACTTATAAAGTGAAGCGTGATCATTAGATAGGATCAGTGTCGTCATAACAGCGGGGGTACCCGGCTCGCGCGGGCGTGTCAGTTTACGGCGGGTACACTGTACATTGGAGTGTGATATCTCGTCTCAAGTGCATCTTCACTACTGACTCGCTGCTTGAGCCAGTTACTCATTCTATGGATAGTCTCCTCAGTCTATGATGTACGCGATTTCGCATTACAGAACACTCCGAGAGATGTGGAGAGACTGTCATTGATCTCTATACAAGTGCTTTAGCATATCTCTGAGCTATTGACCACATCTTGTTTAGCATGGACGACAGGACATGATAGTGTCTACGCTGGCTTGTAGACCTGTGTCAATCCTTACAAGCAATAGATTCAACATACATGCACATATTCCGCGCTCTTAGCGAGACTCTAAGTATCTGTGGAATTGTACGTCACTTCGCTATAGTGAGATTTAGGGCAGGCGGAGGGACAACGTGAAGGCACATCTCTAAGCATATAAGGTGCGCTCTTCACTTTCTGTGTCTACTTAGATGTCTGGCGTGAGTGGCTGGGTTAATGAAGTCTGTGCAGGGTCTGTACGCGAGAGATTTCTCACTCGATTCAGAGTCTTATAGTTGTTGACGAGGTCTGTGGCTACATCGGATTTATGAGGGTGTGTATGACGGACTATATATGATCACTTATTAAGGAGTAGTATGTTGGATGGGCGTGACACACTTGGATATGGTGCATGGAAACAACGTTTAGGACAAAAAAAGGGTGTTCTTAGTTAGGCGGGGTACGACAGGTGGGGGGGCGCGATTGGGGGAATAAGGGGTGACATGTTGGCGGAGAGGACCGATGAGTAGGACAATCTAACGCACTGTTTAGTATGTAGAGAGTAAGGGGACTAACACTTCTAGAGACGATGGTGGAGACAAACACAGTGATAGGTGTTCAGTGTATATGAGGAGGATGTCGTATATTGAGGAGATTTATGTGGGTGACATAGATTGATTTTAGTATATAGTGAGGTTATCTATTCTGACGACACATGAGTGGTATAGTAATACACTGGGGAGAGGCAGATGGTACACAGGTAAGGAGATGGTCGTGTCTGGCATGGTTTGATTTTTCATGGGCTATATATATTAGTGTTGTGTCAAGATAGTATGACGTTGAACTGGGAGGACTAGTTTAATTTTATGATTAGATGTTGTATATGTTTGCACAATCTTGAGTGTAGAGGTGTGTGACGGAGGAACTCTTGAGCAGGTGTGACAAAAGAGTATGGATGAGTGTTACTTAAGATCTGATTATGGAGTTATATTAGGTGGGAGGACATGTCTCATGTATAGGCATTATAGAGGCAGGATGGGTTTCAGCTTGAGTATAGGGGCAGGCACGCAATATGAGGATGGGTGGGGAAGTTTGACTAGCTACACAGGGGTGGAATAGGTTGAGTTGGTGGGATGACTTTGCTGTTACTTTATTACACATCACAAGTATGGTTACTAGGGGATTGTGAGTGGAGATTGATGAGGCGTTTACTTCAGATAGATAGTATTGAGACTAAGTGTATATCTAGAATGTGGTGGACATCTACAATGTTGAGCAGTCATGTGTGGACACACACACTGTATGTGGGGTGTGTGTATGAGGGGCATGGACTAGATGTACGTCACAAGGAGCACAGGGTGAGAGATAAGGAGGTCATCTACAGTGTGAGTGAGGTGAGAGTGATAACGAGTGATTGTGTCAGTGAGTAGGAGAATATTTTATGGTTGACTGTATGTCACAGTATGAATGTGATTACAGTAAGGCAAGTGGAGTTTAGAGGGGTTCTATTGGAGAGATGTATAGGTGTATATCTCTGTTTGAGTAATGGTTGAGACGTGGGGCGAGAGATAGCTGTGGAGTAGAGGGGGATAGGGAGGGGGATTGGGTACACAAGGTCATAGAGAAAGTACATTTGAGGTAGTTAGCAGGTGTAGAGTTTAGGAGATATATTAGTAATGGGTGGTAGTGGTGTGTATATCAAGGCAGCACTCGTCATTTGGGATCAGGTTATGACATGTTGGGTAGGTTTTAGAGGTTTTGTTAGGTTATAATGGGGGTATAGGGAGAGAAGGGGGGGGAAGTTAATAGTGGGGGTGATGTGTTTTAGGGGAGGGAGGGGGAGTGGGGTAGGGGATGGGGGATGTGATTTATGGAGTGATGTGGGAGGAGAGGTGAGGTGATGTATGTTAGGTGATTTCTTGGGTGTTGTGGTGTAGGATGGAGGTGGCGTGAGAGTTAGTGGATGTTCTATAACATCTAGCAGATGAGTGGAAATTTAGGGGGCAGGGTGTGGGTGATGAATTAAGGGGGGACATATGTATGTCTATGTTTTTGTTAAGGGGGGTGATGTGGTGGGGGTGTTGTGTGTTAAGGGGTTTTGTTGTTTGGTTTGGTTGTTGTTTTGGGGGGAGGGTTTTGTGTTGTGAATAAGATAGATTTTTTTTTTTTTTTTTTTTTTTTGATATAGGAGTTCTAATACTGCGAGTGATTGTGTGTCTGAAGAGAGTAGTAGAGGGCGAGTGTGTTGGCGCACGTGTCTCTGAGAAGACACAATGGGTTGGGGGGTGAGATGATAGACTGGGGATGGTGGGAGGTGTGGATTGATTTATAGGTGTAGGGGGAGGGTGATTGGGATTTGGGGGGGTTGTGTTCAGGTTGGGTGAGGACAGGAGTTTTAGGGGTTGTTTGGTTTGTAGTTATGAGTTGTGTGGGGGATGTGGATGTAGGGGTAGAGGTTTTTGGGTTGGGTTTTATGTTGGTTTAGAGGGGGTTGTATATTTTGTATTATTTTAAGTGTTTTTTTATTTGGAGGTTAAATAGTTGAGGGGTTGTTGTTGGTTGTGGGGGGTGTGGTGGGGGGGTGTGTTTGGGTTTGTGGGGTGTTTGTGGGGGTGTGGGTGTGGTTGTTTGGTGGGGTGGTTGGGGGTGGTGGGTGTGTGGTGGGGGGGTGGGGTGTTGTGGGTGTTGTTGGGGTGTGGTTGTTGGGGGGTTGTGGGTGGGTGGTTGGGTGGGGGTGGGTGTGTGGTTGTTTGTTGTTGGGTTGGTGTGGGTGTTTTGGGGTGGTGTGTGTTGGGGGGGTGTGTTGGTGTGGGTGGTTTGTGGGGGGTGGGGTTGTGTGTTGGGTGGTGGTGGTTGGGGTGGGTGGTGTTTTGGTGTGGGGGTGGTGTTTGGGTTGGTGGTGTGGGGTTGGTTGGTTGGGTGTGTGTGGGTTTGTGGGGTGGTTTGGGGTGTGGGGGGTTTGTGGGTGGTTGGGGGTGGGGGGGTGTGGTTTGGTGTGGGTTGGTGTTGGTGTGGGTTGTGGTGGGTGGTTGTGTGTTTGTGTTGTGGTGTGGGGTGGGGTGTGTGGGTGTTGGGGGGGTGGTGTGGTTGGGTGTGGTGGTGGGGGTTGTTGGGTGTGGGTTTTGGGGGGTGTGTGGGGTTGTGTTGTGGTTGTGTTGTGGTGGTGTGTTTTGTGTTGGTTGGGGTGTGTGGGGTTTGTGTGGGTGGGTTGTGGTGGTGGTTTGGGGTGGGGTGTGTGGGTTGTGGGTGGGGTGGGTGGTGTTGTGGGTGGTGGTTGTTGTGGGGTGGGGGTGGTTGGGTTGTGGTGGGGGGTGTGTTGGGGTTTGTTGTGGTGGGTTGGTGGTTGTGGGGTGGTGGTGTTGTGTTGTGTGTTTGGTGTTGTGTTGGGGGTGTGGTGGGGGTGTTGGTGTGGTGGGGGTTGGTGTGTTGTGGTTGGGTGTTGGGTGGTTGGGTGGGGTGGTGGTGTGGGGTGGGGTGTTGGTGTGGGGGGTGGGGTGTTGGGTGTGGTGTTGTTTGGTGGGGTTTGTGTTGGGTTGTGTTTGGTGGGTGTTGTGGTGTGGTGGGTTTTGTTGTGGTGTTGGTTTTGGTGGGTGTGGGGGTGGGTGTTGTTGGGTGGGGTGTTGTGGGGTTGTGGTGGGTGTGTGGGTGGGGGTTGTGTGTTTGGGTGGTTTTGTGGGGTTGGGTGTTGTGTGGGTGGTGTGTTTGTGTGGTGGGTGGTTTGTGGGGTGGGGTGGTGGTTGGTGGGGGTGTGTGGGGTTTGGGTTGTGGGGTTGTGTTGGGGTGTGTGGTGGTTGTTTGGTTGGTGGGTGTGGGTTGTGGTGGTTTGGGTTGTGGTGGTGTGGTTTGTGGTTGTGGTGTGTTTGTGGGTGTTGGTGGGGGGTTTGTGTTTGTGGGTGGTGTTGTGGTGTTGGTTGTTTGGTGGGTGTGGTTGGGTGGTTTGTGTGGGTGGGGGTGTTGTTGGGTGGGTGTGTGGTGTTTTGTGGGTTGTTGGTGTTTGTGTTGGGGTGGGGTGGTTTTGGTGTTGGGTTGTTGGGGTGTGGTGTTTGGTTTGTGGTGGTTGTGGGGTTGGTTGTTGTGGTGTTGTTGGTGGTGTTTGTGGTTTGTGTGGGTTGGTGGGGTGTTGGGTTGTGTGGTGTGGGTTGTTGTTGTGGGGTGGTGTTGTGGGTTGTGGTTGGTGTGTTGTGGGTTGGGTGTGTGTGGTTTGGTGGTGGGGGTGTTTGGTGTTGGGTGGTGTTGTGGTGGGTTTGGTGTGGTTGGGTTGGTGTGGGTGTTGGTGGTTTTGGGTGGGGTTGTGGTGTTGGTGGGTTGGTGGGGTGTGGGTTGTTTGTGGTTGTTGTGGTGTTTTGGGTGGGTGTTGGTGTGGTTGTTTGTGGGTGGTGTTGGGGTTGGTGTGGTTTGGTGTTTGGGTTGTTTGTGTTTGTGGGTGTGTGGTGTGGTTGGGGGGTGGGTGTTTGGTGTGTTGGTGTGGTGTTGGTGGGTTTTGTGGGTTGTTGTTTGGGGTGTGGTTGTTGGGGGTGTTGTTGGGGTGTGTTGTGTGTTGTGTTGTGGGGTTGGTTGTGGGTGGGTGTGGGGTTGGTGTTGGGTGGGGTTGGGTGTTGTGGTGGGGGTTGTGTTGGTTGGGGGTTGGTTTGTGGTGTTTGGGGTGTGGTGTTGGGGTGTTTTGTGTGGTGTGGGTTGTGGTTGTTGGGGTGGTGGGGTTTGTGTGTTTTGTGTTGGGGGGTGTGTTGGTGGGTTGTGTGGTTGGGGTGGTGTTGGTGTGGGTTGGTGTTGTGGGTGTTGTGGTTGTTTGGGTTGGGGTGGTGTTGGTGGGGTTTGTGGTTGTGTTGTGGGTGTGTTTGGTGGTTGTTTGTGTGTGGTTGGGTTTGTGGTGGGGTTGTGTTTGGGTGTTGTTTGTTTGTTTGTGTGGGTGTGGGTGGTTTGTTGTGGGGGGTTGTGTTGGTGGTGGGTTGGTGTGTTGTGGGGTGTTGGGTGGTGTGGGTTGTGGTGTTGTGGGTGTTTGTTGTGGGTTTGGTTGGTGGTTGTGGTGTTTGTGTTGGGGGTGTGGGTTTGGGTGTGGTTGTGTGGGGTTTTTGTTGTGGTGTTGTTTGTGGGTGTGTGTGTGGTTGTTTGTGGGGGTGTGTGGGTGGGGTTGTGTTTTGTGTGGTGTGGTGTGGGGTGTGGGTTGGGGGTTGGTGTTGTGGGGTTGGTGTGGTGTTTGGTTGGGTGTTGGGTTTTGTGTGTGTGTTGGGGGTTGTGGTTGTTTGGGGTGTGGGGTGTTGGTGGTGGTGTTGGTTGTTGGGTGTGGGTGGTTGGGTTGTGGTTGTGGGGGTGTGTGGTATGTGGGTGGTGGTTTGTGTTGGTGGTTGTGTGTGTTGTGGGTTGTTGGTTTGGTGTGTGGTTTTGTGGTGGGTGTTTGTTTGTTATGTGTTGTTGTTGGTTTTGGATGGTTGTTAGGGGTTTGTGTTTGGTTTGTTGGTGGTTTATGTTGGGTGGTTTTTGTGGTTTTGTGTGGGGGTGTGGTTGTGGGGGTTTGTTGTGGGTTTGTTGGGTGTGGTTTGTGGGGGTGGGTAGTGGTTTGGTTTTGTTTTGGTGGTTGGTGTGTTTGGTTGTTTGTGAGGTTTGTGGTTGTGTTTGGGTTTTGGGTTGGGTTTGTGTTTGGTTTTGGGTGGGTGTGTTTTGGAGGTGTTGTGGTTTTGGTGTGATGGGTGTTGGGTGTTTTGTGGGTGTTGGTGTTGAGTGGGGGTTTGTTGGGGGTGGGTGTGGGTGGTGTGGTTTGGTGGAGTTGGTGTTTTGGTTGTTTTTGTTTGTTTGTGTGTGGTGTTTTGTTTGTGGGGTTGTAGGGTGTATGGTTTGTTTGGGTGTTGGTTGGGGGGTATGATTAAGTGGTGGGAGATGTTGTTTGATGAATATAGGGTAATTAATTGGGGTGGGGGGATGTATGAGTTAGGGGTTTTTGTTGTTATTTGGTGATTGTGGTGGGTTGTAGTAATATGGTGTTTTAGATGTGGTGGGGAGAGTTGGTATAACGTGATCTGGGGTGGTTATTTGAGTTAGTTGGTGGAGGGATATGTGTGATATGTGAGGTGAATGGGGTATGGGGGGGGGATTTTGAGGTGAAGGTGGGGTGGTTAGAGGTTGTTGGGTTAATGTTTTAGTAGAGGAGTTTAGTTAGTTTTGTATTGTTAATGGGGTAATGTGATGAGGTATCATTTTGGTGTTTATGTTGTAGATGTGAGTGTTTGAGTTTGTGGGTGATAATGTAGGATGGTGGGGGTGGGTGGTGGTGGGTAGGAGATTGGTATGTGGTGTGTGGGTGGGGTTGGTGGTGTGGTGTTGTTGATGGTTGGGGGGGGTGGGTGGGGGGTGGGGCGGTTAGTGGGGTAATTTTGGGTGGGGGGGTGTGTTGGTGTGTAGTTGGGTTGGTGGTGTGTAGCATACATAAAAAATGTTAATTGAAAAACCATTAAAATTAAATATGCTAACCAATGTCTTGATGATCAATTAATTTTGTTCACTTAATTATCTCATTGAAAAAAGCACTTTAGGTAAGTTACAAAATTGAACATGCATACGAATGCTGTTAAAATTTGCATCTGAGCCATATATGATGTTCATTTTAGTACTGCTAAACAGAAAATTTTTTACTCAGTTTAAAGTACAGGGATTGATATAGAAATTTACATTTTTTTTAAAAATAAGTTGTTAGTAAAATTTATATATGTTTCATACGTTCATATGAATATAAGCATATAGGAAGAAATACATATTCTGCAACTGCATCTTATCAAACATATTCAACTCTTAATTATTTCATATAAGAGTAGCTCATCATTGTCAGTTTATTTAGGAAACGTTCTGATCAGTTGGACACCATTTAAGTTCAAGTGGTTACCAACATCACCAACTATTAACCCCCTGGCGGTCCGGCAATTCCAGAATTACATGTTAAATGGACGTGATAAGACGTCCAGAACTGTCAGTGGGTTAGGCAACTTTTGGTTGGAAAAACAATATAACATTTTTCTCTTTAAAAAATTAAAAAATTGGTAAACTGGTTTTTAAAAGAAGTCCAAAACATAACATGAATGCTGAGATATAAAAAAAAAGAAAAGAAAAATTCCTAATAAATTCATTAAAATTTTCAGCTTCTTTCAGGGAACGTTTATATGATCCTAAAATAATAAACATTCAGTTGTCACTGTTTTCATTCTTTAAGTTGCAATCTTAAAAACTCTTTACTTTTGATAATGTTGGTGCTAAGTGACTTCACTAGTTTTTTTTTTTTTTCTTTGTTATAAGTAGCCGATAGTACTTAAGGGATAGTTTGTCAGATATTATACTCTGTGTAACGAGAACTGAAGTCTCTAAGCGGAATTAATTTCCCGCTCCGCGCACTTTTCCCTTATGGTTATCAAAGTTATGGCGCTATAGACTTTTTTCCCACTTAGCTTTTGCAACAATGGTTGAATGCACCTGATTAAAATTGCTTTGTGCGTAAACTATCATTTAATTGAAAGTTTTCTTAGAAATTTGTGCTTTATTTATGTATGTCTCGACTTGTTAGAAAACGTTTAGAAATAACTGAGATGTGAGGATATAAATAAAAGCGTAATCTTAATTCGATAAAAATGAAATGCCTCAACAGCAGTGTATAAAAATAAGAGAGTGGCGCTGTTTTCCTTTGTACTGTTTCCATGGAGACGACGTATAAACTGAACTTGATACGACTATTTTAAAGAAAAAAACTATAGGGTGATTGAAAATACCCCTGCAATTGGTTGTAAGAGGTCATAGCATCAATCATACTGACCCTGTGGCAGAATTTTTTTCGGCTTTCTGCAACACATTTTCTAAAACCAATTTCTTTCTGCAACACTAGAATATTCTTCAATAATAAATACATATGCAACCCTCTTACAGTAACACAGGGTGTTTATATTTATGAAAATGTTAACATTAATATTAATACATAGATTTGTAGCTGTTTTATATTATTTTTTTCCTCCCAATCACAAAAATCTTTCTGCACACTGTCTCCCTGATTCTGCGACACTGTCGCCGTGTCGGCAGCTTTCTGCCACAGGGCATACTGAAAACGAGAGATTCCATAGAATTATTGCCACGACAGCATCACTTTCCGATTTTCTCTCCTGACATTGCAACTTGCAATAAAACAAGTGTTTTTTCTGTATAATAGTATTTGTTACACTAAAACTATTCAGCATTTGAACAAGCTTCCCATTCTCGTTTATTTTTTGAATCAATCGTGATTACCCCTCGCATCTTCCTTTTTATATCCTGTTCCCAAAAACGCTACTAAAATTGTGACTCAGCCGCTTTTAACATTTTGAAATGAAAATTTCCGTATTTCTACAAATTTTACCCCATCTCTGCTAAAATACTCCAAAATTGTATGACATGCATAAAGAGGAAATAGGACATCTTGCTTGGCCCTCTCAATCCCTACTTGAATATTACTGAATATTTGGATTCCGACTTCTGAGCTTGAGTTCCTACACCATCTATGCTTTTTGCATCACAGACAGTTTTCCAGACAAAATGGCTTTAATAAGATCAAATGCTGTTCATGACCTCTATGAAACCACATCACATTGCATACATGTAATCTATGATTAAGCCAAAAGGTGGACATACAAAGGTGGTCAATTTTACTTCTAAAATTTTTCTATTTCATAAGGTGTTCGTATTTTCTGTCACATAACAGAAAATGTAACTTTTAAGCTTTTATACAATGAAAAAAGAAATATTTCATTTTTACTCAATAAAGCTTACATTTGATTTTGGTATCCATTCGAAAAATGTGTTATATAAAAGACACTAAAATAAAATGAAAATATTAATCCAACGCATCATAAATCAAAATTTTAAATACAATTAACTAACTATCAATTGAAATTATATTACCTGAAACAAGGGTTTATCACAGTTCCAGAAGTAGAAAAAGAGCCCTTTCCAAAGCTTTAGCATACCATCTTCCGTAAATGCTGAAAGCACCACAGAAAATAAGAATACAAAATCAGCTAAACAAAAATACATGAATAAATGTTATTCCAGAAAAAAAAGAAGCATTTATTGAAAAATGATCAAGCTTTTAACATTGAGGAAAAATAAAGTTTCATATTATTACTTCTGAACAGATTTATTTTAGTGTCAGTAAAAAGGAGCCTTGCATTAACCCTCCTGGCATCAAGCCCGAGTTTACTCGGGCAACCCTATAGGGTGTTGAATATAATTCTGAAGTTATGTTGTATGGCAACACTATGTTAGATGTTTTTGTGAGATCGTTTGGCATCACTTGTGTGATATCACTTTTGGAATTTGTGTTGTATCTGTCGCGTGCTTTTTGTATCTGTGTATTCTGTTTGTATTATCCACTCATCTCATGCAATAAAATGTTTAATTAAACTCAATAGGTTATGTTCCCAGCTGCTCTGCAAAGTAAAAATAAAAGCTGAAGTAAAAGAAAAAGAAACCGCATTCGTTTCGCCTAAAAAAAGTAAAAACTCTGAGTTCGTGATTTCGATACGAGTGAAAACGAAAATGCTGAGTTGGAATAAAAATGACGTATGAGGTGAGTGGAACATTCTAAAATACGAATTTGAGTTCAGTTATAAGGAACTGTTAGTTGATTATTTGTATTTTGAAATTAATGTGCGTATCGTAAAAACGAATATGGATATCAGTAAAAACGAAATCGAAGAGACAGTAATATTAAAAGATGCGCAGTCTTTTGAATTGTGGAAATTTCAAGTTGATATTATCTTAAAAGCTAAAGAACTGTATGAAATTGTTTGTAAAGAAGAAACTAAGGAAGATAAAGGTTTCGTAAATAAAGATGCAAAAGCACAAAGTTTGATAGTAAGAACTGTTGATAAAAGGTTGCTAGTACATTTAATTTCCTGCAAAACTGCAAAAGAAATGTATGAGAAATTGAAGGCCATGTTTTCTCAAGAAAATGAAAATTTAAAGAATAATCTAATGCAAGATTTCTTCAATTTTAAGTTTAGTAAACAAGTTTCTGTAAATGAAAATATCGCATCTATCGAAAATTTACGTTTCAAATTGAATAATTTGAACTTTAATATCACGGAGGAAATGCTAATTAGTAAAGTGTTAAATATTTTGCCATCAGAATATCGGCACTTTGTTTCTGCATGGGAATCCACCGCTAAAACTGACAGAACTTTGAACAATCTTATTAGTAGATTAACTTCTGAAGAAAGTAGAACAAGGCAACAAAATGAAATTCCTGAAAATGTGTCATTTCTTGCAAATAAAAGTAAAATTATTTGTTTTTCTTGTAAGAAAGCCGGTCACAAGGCTTTTGAGTGCTCCAGAAATAGAAACAAAACTTCAGTCAAGAATTGTTTCAAATGCAACAGTGTTAAGCATTTGGCAAAAGATTGTCAAGTAAAAATGTTCTGCAAAATTTGTAAGAAAAATAATCATGTTGAGAAAGATTGTTTTTTCAGAAACAAAAAATCAAATGAGGAAAAAGCAAATAAATTGTCATTTTATGCTGATAGCAGAAATGAAAATGAAGCGAAACTTATTTTTGTTGTGGACAGTGGAGCATCTAGTCATATGGTTAATGATAATAATATTTTAAAAGAAGTAAAGAAATGTAAAATTGATATTGGTATTGCAGATAAAAATAACAAAATGGAATCCATTGGTATTGGCAGTATTGAAAGTAAAAATTGCTCTTTGGAAAATGTTTTACTTGTACCTGAGTTGTCGAAAAATTTATTGTCAGTTAGTGCGATCACAGATAAAGGGGGGAAAGTTATCTTTGATTCTGATGTTGTAAAAATTTCGAAAAATGGATCTACAATTCTAGAGGGGCATAAAAACAAAAGTGGGCTTTATGAAGTTACAGTAATCGAAAGCAACAAAGAAAACATACTTCTTGCAGAAGATAAAATTTTTGAATGGCACCGAAAAATGGGACACATTGGAATTGATAATTTAAGAAAATTAACAAGAATAAGTAATGGCATGGATTTGGAAGATAGAGAATGTAAATTAGAAAAAACATGTGAAGTATGTGTAAAAGCCAAGCAAGTAAGACAACCATTTTCAAGTGTTCGAAGAAGAGCTGATCGCGTGTTGGAAATTGTACACACTGACATATGCGGGATAATAGATCCTGAAACATGGGATGGAAACAAGTATTTTATTACCTTTTTAGATGATTATACCCATTTTTGCATGGTAAAGTTGTTGAAAAACAAATTTGAAGTATCTGATCTTGTGCAAGAATACATCTGTCAAGTAGAAGCCTTGCACAACACTAAAGTCGCTACTTTGAGATGTGACAATGGAGGAGAATATATAAATGGACATCTACAAAATTGGCTGAAGAAAAGGGGAATAACAGTGGATGCAACTGTGCCATACTCACCACAGTTAAATGGAAAAGCCGAAAGGCTCAATCGTAGCCTCATGGATAAAGCTCGTGCCCTTATCTTTGACTCTACTCTTGACAAGTCAATGTGGGGAGAGGCTATCTATACTGCAGCCTACTTGTTGAATAGACAGCCTTCATCAACTACCGACAGAACACCTGCAGAATTATGGACAAACCGTGTTCCTAATTTAAGTAATATTGAAATTTTTGGTACCAAGGCTTATGCCAAGAAACTTCATTATTTGAAAAAGCTGGATGAAAGAAGTAAAGCTTATTTGTTTGTTGGATATGCTCAGAATGGTTACAGATTGTGGGATCCTGAAAACAGGAAAATAATAATTGCAAGAGATGTTATATTTGAGAAAATAAAAGTGAAAAGTGATGAAGAAAATAAAAACAAAGAGAAGACTACTGCAATTGAAGTAGGTATCCAGGCTATGGACATGGAAGTTGAAACTTGTGAAGAAAACAGCGAAGAAATTAATGAAGGAAAAGACGATGAACATAAAGAACCAGAAAATGAAGATAAAGATCCAGAAAATGAAGACAGAGATCAAGAAAATGAAGAAATTTCTGTTAAAACAAGATCAGGACATTGCGTAAGAAAACCACAATATTTGGAATCATATGAATTATATTCAGAATATTGTTTATTGACAAGTAAAGAAGATCCTCAGTCCTTTGATGAAGCTATACAGCAAAATGAATGGAAGATGGCTGTAGAAAAGGAATTAAGTTCTCTCAGAAAACTTGATACATGGACAGAAGTTGACTTACCATCAGGAAAAAGGGCCATTAGTACTAGATGGGTTTTTAGAACCAAGGAAGATGGATCGAAGAAGGCTAGACTTGTTGCAAGAGGATTTGAAGTTGAAAATGACTCTTTGTATGTAATGTATGCACCTGTGGCAAGAATGTCTACAATAAGAATGTTCTTGGCGCAATCAATTGAAGAAAATTGGAAAGTAACTCAAATTGACATCCCAACTGCTTTTCTTAATGGTGATGTTGAGTCCGAAATTTATATTGTACCCCCAAAAGGAGTTCACGTGAAGAAAAATAAGGTTTTGAAACTAAAAAGATCTCTTTATGGTTTGAAAGAATCTCTCAAATTGTGGAACAATAAGTTAAATCAAGTTCTAACTGAAAATGGATTTAGTAGATCATTGCATGATTTCTGCCTTTATCATTCAAGAAAAATTTGGATTATTGTATTTGTAGATGATATACTTATATCTGGTGAAGACGAAGAAGTAGAAAAGGTCTTAAAACTACTGAAAGAAAATTTCAATGCAAACATCTTTGGAGAAATTTCGAATTTCCTAAGTATGAAAATTTCAAGAACTGAAAATAGCATGATAATTCAACAGAGCCATGTGATTCAGAAAATTGTTAAAGTTTTTAATATGGAAGATTGTAAAAGTGTAAAAACCCCTATGGAACCTGGCTTCAAAATTGATACTTCGTTGCCGGTGATTGATGTACCGTATAGAAAATTGATAGGAAGTTTGATGTATTTAGCTACAACTACGAGGCCCGATTTGACATTTTCCGTATCATACCTAAGCAGAGTACTTGACAAGCCTACAACTCAAACCTGGCAAGCAGCTAAAAGAATTGTGAAGTATTTGAAAGGAACTCAAGAAATTGGTCTTCACTATACAAGAAGCGTGAAAGAAGATAAGAATTTAATTTGCTACTCTGATGCCGACTGGGCAAGCCAAGCTGATAGAAAAAGTGTGAGTGGCTGCACTGTGATGTACTGTGGCAATATCATTTCGTGGTCTTCAAGAAAGCAGAACTGTGTGGCATTGTCATCAGCTGAATCCGAATATATTGCTGCTGCATCTTCAGCTCAAGAACTGATTTATTTAAAGGGGATATTAAATGACTTTAATGTAAATAATTTAGTTCCTATTTTGTATATAGATAATATGAGTGCTGTAGCAATGGTAAGCAGTTACGAAAACTCAAAAAGAAGTAAACATATTGATATACGCAATCATTTTATAAAGGATTTAATTTTTAAGAAAGAAATTATTGTTAAGCATGTAAGTTCAGAAAATAATCTGGCTGATTTTTTTACCAAACCATTGGGTTGCATTAAGTTTAATAATTTAAGAAATTTATGTATGTTTAAAAATTTTGTTTTCTCTGCATAATTGTGTAAAATTTTTATATTGCTTCAAAATTAATTTTGCTTTAAAATTTGTCGATTTATCATTTCTTTAAAAAAAGAAACTTAAAATCGAGGGGGGGTGTTGAATATAATTCTGAAGTTATGTTGTATGGCAACACTATGTTAGATGTTTTTGTGAGATCGTTTGGCATCACTTGTGTGATATCACTTTTGGAATTTGTGTTGTATCTGTCGCGTGCTTTTTGTATCTGTGTATTCTGTTTTTATCATCCACTCATCTCATGCAATAAAATGTTCAGTTAAACTCAATATAGGGCCCTTCAACCCTACATTGAAGGGCGAAACCCTGTTGCTAGGAGGATTAAACCAGGGGTCAATCTAGAGAGAAATTAGGTCCGTTAAAGGACCCTTCACAAAATTCAGGCACTCAAAAAAGGACCCTTCACAAAATTCAGTCACTCAAATAAGGACCCTTCACAAAATTCAGTCACTCAAAAAAGGAAACTTCACAAAATTCAGTCACTCAAAAATGGACCTTTCTCAAAACTGACTCTTCACATAAATCCGAGTTTACGGAACGATTTTTTGCCGTAACAATTTTTCACAAAATTAGGAACTAGTTTTCACAAAATTCTGAACTATTTTTCACAAAATTACAAAAACAGGACCTTGGTCAAACATCCTGAATTGACCCCTGGTTAAACACAACAAATTATTAAAAAAAAGGAAAACAGTTTGCCTTACTCTTTACAAGTACAATTGTTCAGTCTCTCAAACACCAGAGAAAAACAGGTTTGAGCAGCTTGTTTGAGACCAATATTCAAGTTATGACATGCATATGGTGAAATGAATGGCAAACAAATATTCTACTGGGGATGCCCCTTTCTACTCCTTTGAAATTATCTAAATGCCATTAAAATATTAAGATGAAAAAAAAAACATTGAAAAGGTATTTAGTTGCTTTAAGTTTACTTTTAAATCAAAATTGCCAACACGTCTATAGTATATTCTGACTAATTTAGTCTCAAGCTTTCCTGCAATCACAATATGCGTCCAACTTTCACAATTACTCTCCTTTTACATAGAAGCCAAAATCATAAGTGCAACGGCAGTTGAATCAGTCACAGGATAAAGCCGCAGAAACTTTTAATATGCAATGCAAGAAGAAACAAATAAAATAATAGCAAAGTAGTTCTATAAGACCAAAGAAGAGGCAAGGCGCTTTCAGATTAAAGGGCACTTTACTTTAATCTGAAAAAGGACTTTATGACAGAAATTTTGGAATAAAAAATTCATCCTTTTATATTTTAATGCACTATCTCTACTAATAATAAAGCTGAAGGTGGGTCTGTCTATCTGTCTGTGACCCGAGAAGCGCCAAAACCGCTCGATCGATTTTCTTAAAATTTGGCACAAAATTAGTTCGTAGCATGGGTGTGTGCGTCTTGAAGCGTTTTTTCAAAAATTATGTTTCGTTTTTTCTATTCTAATTCTTAGCTCATTTTTTATACAAACTCAATAAAATGGGAAATGATATCAATTAAAAGTTTCTACGAGCATTAGATTCCCGGAAATTCAAGGCTTACTTTGAGCAAAGCAAGCCAAACGATTCTAAATTGGCTAAGATCGGGAATAAAACTTGAAAATAAAGATGAAATGAATTTTTTTATCACTACGGAAATTAATTTTTCATGTTGTTACTATGGTTACGTTTTTATACCTTTTTTTGCTTCGCTTTTTCCCCTTAATAATTTTCAGAATATATTTGTTTTTGTAGCAATCCAAACTCTTAGCTTCATTAAAATGAGTTATTTAACTGTTGAAAAAATCGTCTGTTTTTATTTTCTCAGTTTTTAAGGAATTAAAACTCGGTAAATTATAAAAATATCGTATAAATTGTGATATTGAAACGTTCTTTCTAAAGTGTTTCAAATCTGAAAATGTAATATTTTGTTTTTGAAGATAGGAAAGAAAACTTTCTTCTTCTTTTAAACTTTGGCAAGATTTCTGTTGGTTTCTGTAAGCAACAAAGTTGTTCTTAATTTCTCTTTCGGCTTATTTTCATACCATAATTTTAAGGAATTAAAGTTGAATTAAAACTAAAATAGAGTATTCTTTCTGCTATATCAATTATTTAACAAATGAACTTTTAATTTTATACCATGGGCAAAGCCCTGCGGGTACCACTGGTATGACATAAAACTGAAGTAGATTTTTGACAGATATTATTTATTTAAACATTAAAATGCATTTTAATGTCTGGTTTTTAAAATTCTACTGAATACATTCAGATTTATATTTTAATTAGATTCTAGTGGATGAGTAAAACGAGGGACTTATGTTTCAAGGCCAGGTTTGTGCGAGTTTTGACCTGTTGAAAAAACAGCTCGTTCTTGTGGTGAAGATTGATTTAAACTTCAAAGGTTCAAGGACGGCACTTCAAATTTTGACCAAGAAGGGGCAGTGTGCAGTGATCTTAAAAACAACTTGGAGAAAACAAGAAACACTAAAATATTCACATGATCAACTTACCTTCATCCGAAGAAGACTTTACTTGAAACCATTTCCCTATTTTTTTCAACACTTTTTCTCTAATTTTCGGCTGGTTCGACACAAGTTTTTGAGCAAACTCTATCTCTGGCGTAACTTCCATAGCAAGATGTCTTGAAGAACCTCACAAAAAAAAATATATGTATAACAGGAATTGTGATTTCTCATTAAATTTACGGCACTATTCACGAATGGCACGAAAAATTTTGAAAAATTAATAAAATAAAAGTTAGGACAAAAACTTGGGTAAAATCCTACTTTAGGGTCCGGGTTTGGCGATTTTTTTCAGACTGTAGCTTAAGGTTGTAATCATTCTTAAAATCGCCAAACAATCCAATCATCCAATGATAATTCTGTGGTTGCCAGATTTAATAATTTATCGCCGGACCTTAAACTAGGATTCATCCAAAACTTGAAAAAGAATGATACAAATAAACCCTTGGAATTGTACAAAATTTTCAATAATACACTTTAATCCTCCTTAAGGCAAAAAATATAAATTTCGTTTTTACCTTTTCTTCCTTGGAGCGAGCACAATCAACGACACAAGGTCTGGAAAATAGAAAGTTCTTTAAAAATTAAAATTAAAAATCATAATACCCTGCATCCAACGGAGCCATGCACCAAGCACCAAGCAAAACACATTGTACACACTGATTCACGGTTACAATTATCAGTTAAAAACCTATCATTATAAATTTTTATAACTCTCTTTTTTTTTCATTCTTTTTTAAAAACTTTACGAGCTAATCTTGAGTGTGTTTCAAAATCTTTACTTGATTTTTTTTTTTTTTTTTGACATGAAACTATCAAAAGACGAATGGATAATCGAGATATTTTTTGAGGTAGTAGTAGTAGTTATTGTCGCAATTTGGAATGTAAACATTGTAATTTTCCAATTTTTGGAGTTATGATTTGGAAAACTTGACCATTTAGTCGTAATTTATGAAAATTCCTATTTTTTTGGTAATGTTTCGGGGCATTTTTTCTTACAAAGATATATAATTATCATACTGTTATAAAAAATCAGTCTTAAGACGATTTGTTTCGTGTTGTGAACAAATTACAGCTTTTACAATGGTCACCGAAGCTGGGAAAGAGCTTTTGCGGAATACTATAAACACAGCAAAATTTCATAATAGAGTAAGTTTGACGTTGTTTAATACTGATTGAGCGAAAAAAAACTTTTGAAAACTTGCTGCATTTTTGTTCAATCATCTTCATACTAAGCAGACTTCGAAGTTATGATATTTATGTAAAATTCTTACCCAATCTTAAAGTAATTTCTGAAAGTGGCAAGAAAACAGTTTAATAAAGCAGTTTTAGAGTAACGAAAAGTTTCCAATGCATATTAATTCAAGCTATTTGTCTTTACCAATGTAAATTATTACTTTTGTTACTATGGTGTCCAACTACCCCATATATTTTTTTAGATTACACAAAAATGAGAAAATAAAATGAAATGGGTTAGTTTTTTTTTATAAAGCAAAAAAAAACTGTGCAGATGTATTTTTTTTTAATTATTATTATTGGTCGTCGTAAAACATTGGTTTAGAACAAGTTTAGAAGCAATACAGTCCATGGATCGAAATGGCCGAGTTGGCGGTGTATTGCAATACATATTCTGTTTTATTTGAAATAGGGTAGGGGCATTTTGTCGGCAAAGTGGTATTTTTACCCGTACAGTGGAAAAAACTGGCAAAATGGAAAAAAGATTCTGGATATCAAAACGTTTACTGAAGAACAGTTTCATTTTGACCACAATTGAGAGTTAAATTAGAAACTTAATTTAAAATTTCATTGGTATTAATTTAACTTTTTAAAATATTTTAAAATAGTTCTTGAGGGATTAAAAACTTGAAATAGATTAGGAAAAGTTTCAAAATTTGTTTTCGCTAGATTCAGTTTTGGAAAAGCAAATATGTATTCTAACTAGTGAAGAAATTTAATTGAATTTAATGAGTTTACTATTTAATGAACTATTTAATGAACATCAGTGGTTACCTAGAGGAAAATAAAAGTTCAACTATGTTTCCATCTCATCTCAGAGCAACAATCAGACATTTAGGCCTCAGAACAGTAGTAAGATAGCTAGGCCAGTCTTATTGTGGGGCAAGTAGGCGAAAATTGCCCCTCCCCCTCTGATTTACGGAAATAAATGCATTTACAAATAAATGGTTGCTGCTTCGGCATAATTTTCATTGAATATGATCTTATGACCCCTCGCACACCCTGGAAAAATTCAAAATGGCAGGTCTGACTGAACATAGCCTACTGTCACTGTGAGGTGATGATGTTGTAAATACTAATTATAGTTTATTTCTCCATGAATTTATATTGCCTTTATAGGATAGATCTGGCATGACTTCCCTGTCAAAAACTAACTGAAAGATAAGAACTTGTTCTTAATTACAACCACTAGTGCAGCAAGCATCTATGGGAGGGGAGGGGGGTTATAAAAGCCGTTACATGTATATAAAATACAATATCACCTGTGGCAATATATGTTTAAAAAAGGATTTTAGGAATTGACCTCCAATCCCGTTCACGATGTCCGTGTTAAAACTTTTAGGCCAAAGTCAGTGACCTATTTTATAGTTGTTTAATCTCCCCTTAATCTGTAATAGTACCTACCACAGAACCTTTTTTCTAAAAGAGTAGGTTAAATGATGCAATCAGTGGCGTAGCTAGGGGTTGGCAGGAGTGACTCTTGCCACGGGCGCAGCAACCAGGGGGGTGGAATTTTGACTGATTAAAGTTTTTTTTTTTTTTTTGGTTAAGTCTAAACAGTCTAAAAAATGAAAATTTGATAGACACCCCCAAGCAGCGCAAACTGCGCCCCCACGCAACAAGACAAACTATACAAAATGTTCAACTTTGCTTTGGTAGATTTATATGGGCTCTGGAGTCCGCATAATAGGCTAACATGAAATGGGCTGGTCTTATCCACTTAATTTTTTTTTTTTACGATATCACTTCAAAGACATTACATACTATACTTCAGAAATGACGTTCTACGATTTTAAAAATCGGCGAGCTTTTGTTGAAAACAATTCGGATGCAAATTTTTGGAAAGCAATAAAATAAGCAGAAAATAACTCCTCTGTTGGTAACAGTTTTTCTTTGGCGAAAACTAGCGAAAGAGTAATAATGTATTTCATAAAAACAGGAGAAGGTCTAGACAATGACTATTACAAATTTTGCGATTTTGACCATTTGTACCCCAAGAGCTTACATTAAAGAAGATTCCACAAATGAGAACACAAGTACAGTAGCATGCGATTTTAAACGAGTAACGTTTTCAAACGCTGTTTGTGCTTTGATGGCTCAGTATAGAATTTTAGAAGTTTCAAAAATTGATAAATAAATCTTCTTTAGAGAGTTTCGTATTTTGGAAATTTTTCTATTTTATATGTTCTTTAATGAAATGCTCTCACTTCTGAACTACATATAGCACTAATTTGTTCTTTATACTCATTATCGTTTTAGTATTATTATTGTGAGGGATTGAGCTCGATTTGTAACCACGCCAGTGCAATATGTTTTGTGCTCTTTCTATTGCAAAAAAAAAAAAAAAACTATTGTTTCTCATGTATTACTAAAAATGGAACCGCCAAGTGAATGTTGAGGGAAGATGCGTGTCTACGTTATTTCAGGAGAGCGAGCCACTTTTTTTTAAACGGTACACAAGTATACTTGCTAATTAATTTCTTTTATCATTCTCAGTTCGAGCGCTGTCGTTATGGTACCCGCCAATACCTTCCCTATTGTTGGCCCGTGCTTGCATATGCTGTATTTAAAATTAAAAAAAAAAAAAAAACAATCTAGAAAATACCTGTGGTACTTTATTAAAGCCAGGGAAAGAACAATTGCCTCTCCTAACTCCCCTCATAGATAATATTAGTATTAAATAATGGCACGTCTCTGGAACATTTTAAATACTTAGAATGAGAAGTATTTATTCATGAAGAATAATCGGAGGCCAAAAATAGCGAATTTTTATTTTGCCTGTATGAAAGGAGTCGTATTTTTTAAGCCAATTTTAGATTAATTATGCTTTTTATGTGTTCTTTGATTTCCTAACTACAATAGAATCGATGCTTTGATTTTCATTTAAAATGCACAAATTATGTTTATTTTATACATTCTTTTAGTGTTTTAAAACAAATTCTATTTAAAATAAAAGTTGTTGAGTGGATAAAAAAAAAACCACTGTTGTGTAACGAATTGCAAGAATTTGTTTTTTGAATTTATGTGAAATGATGGGGAAAGCTAGGAATGCCCCAAACTAAAATTGTTGGAAAGAAAAATTCTCAAATTAAACAAAAAAATTGTAAAAAATAAAACTTGAATTTTACTCAATAACACGAACTAGCAGACATATCATGCACACAACACTGAACATCGTTAAAAATGCTGAAAGAAAGAAAAAAGAAAAGAAAAGGTGCAACATTCTCTGCAAATTTTTTGAATAAATAAATCAAAATTTTTTGAGTAAAGACATTTCGGGAAGTCACAATGACCTCCCATCAGAGCGACCTTTATGGGGAGAAGGGGGCGCAATTTTCAAGCTTGCCACAGGCACTGGGTCCCCTAGCTAGGCTACTGAATGCAATGAATATTTTCAGTTAAAAAATAAAAATAAAAAAACTTAAAAGTAAAAATTAGTGAACATTTTGGAAAATTTTCGTAAATAAAGTTAACATTTTTGCCAGTTTGGCAAAAAGGTTTTTTTCTGGGACAGTTTTTACCGGTTTTTCCCACCTTTGGCAAAAACGTGCCAACCCAAATTGCAATTATTTGTTGATACTCTTGTCACAAGTTGGTAAAAAATTTACGATTTGCAGTGATTTTCTCTAAAAAGTTTAATGTGTCTCCAGAATGTGTTTACCAATCACTTAAAAAAGCATTCACTCAATGAAAGTACATTTCATAAAAGATGAGCCTTTAATTCCCTTTTGAGCAATGGCTCTTCATGCAATGTACTAACAGCCAGATAAAGATATCCAGATACTGCAGTTTTGTCATTGTTACGAGCTCATTAGTCTTGAATATTACTAACCCAGCTAGTTGCAGGTGTCCTCTCCTTGAAGCTAGCATTACCTCAAAGTTAAAGCATAAATTAATTAAGCACATTAGCAAGAGTCTGCAAGCAATGTGTCGGTTCACCTTATTAACCCATTAATGCCTGACTTTTTTTTCCCAATTTTGTATACTGGTTAAAAACAGTGTTTAATGGACAGGAAAAATAATATTAAAAAAAATTATGTAAAAAATCATTTGTTTATTAAGGAAAGAAAAATCGTCCCTTAAAAGTTACGATAGACCCCAGAGGGTACATACTTTTTTTACTAAAATGTTTTTATGCCTACGATATAATATTTAAAAAGACATTTTATAAGAAGAAATAAAATCAGCAGTTAACATAAACTGGGAAGCTGGAAATAACTTTGAAAACTTAGCTTTTTTTCCTGAGATTGTGAACAATGTCATTTTTGATAAAGATCATATTAAAACTGCTACAGAACACACTTTACAATAGTTATATGCTGCAATCTGTTAATAACGAATTGAAACAATACCAAGGTACTTATTGAACACTATTATTTGGCTGAAATGCTCATTTTGGGGAAATTCAGACCCTTTTTTGTGGACCGTCCCTAAAAAGGGACGCTAGGCATTAATGGTTTAAGGACAAAACTGCAGTCTCTGAATGCCATTAACCAGTTCTGCTTCAGACCTGGCTCAAGCGTAGTAACTTACTGTTCTTTACCTTAGCTTTTGTCTCATCTTTAAAAGTTGAACTGTACCATTGCTTGTTGAATCTTGCAGCTATGCAAAATTAATTTTAGCTACCAGATTGAAAGTAATCTCAGCTTCAATGATAGGACACCTGCTCCCAGCTTCATTATTGACTATTCCAGACTGATGAATCCTTAACAAAGGCAAAATAGTATTTTCTGGATTTCATAACGGAGCTGTAGTAAACTGCATTTATTTCTGACTTATTTGGCTTAATGGATCTTCAGTCTAACCCAAATGTACCAAAAATTTTACATCTCTAACAAGGTACTATCCAAACAGGTTTATTTGGAGATATATATATCTTCTCCCAACCCCCCGGAAATTGAGAATTTTTTTCTTTTTTTGCTGTACAAACTAACTATGGCCCTTCCAAAAGTTTTACCATATCTCCTCCAAGATTTTTTCTTTTTGGCTAACTGCACTAATCTCTAAAAAGTTTTTCTTTTCATATTCAGGTTTTTGATATTATTCAGAAGTGCAATGCAAATGAAATCCCCCATTTTTTTTTTTTTTTTTTTTTTTTTATGAGCACTACTAGTTGAATATTAATTCAATTAATTATTCAAACTTCGAATAAATGGAATAAAGCGGCTTAATGAGATATTGCTCAAAGAATTATTATTAGTTTCTCAGTTCCTTTGCAAATTTAATGTTAAAAGTTTTTTTACTATTCAGATTTTAGAAGAAAATGAAATGTGGAAACAATGGGAGTTAGAATGTGGTCTGACAATGATGGTTTCAGATGATGATATTTTAAAGAAAATCAAGAAGCAACACCAATGCTCCAAGCATCGTAAAAGAGACAAATCTAGAGAAAGTGAGAGGTGTAAAAGAAAAACTGAACCAAAGGCTAGCACATCAAGGGGAGACAGGTACAGTAGATGCAATACAGATGTAATTTTTTGGAACTGGTCAAAAAAAATAATAAAAAATCAGGAATTTAAATCAAATAATAAAAGTATCAAGGATTTCAACAAAATATTAAAAAATATTCATTGATACTCAAGAAACAACTAACAATTTGTCTGTTACAATTTATTTTATTATTGACCCAAAAATTATTGTTTGAGTGTAAACTGGAAGATAGTTATCTCAAATTTATATGAATTAACAAACAGAACTAAACAAATTTGCTTTTGTTTACTACAAAATAAGTTCTGTAACATTTGTTATTACAAGTCATCTTTTTATTAGATTATTAAACAATTATTTCAGTGCTTGGTGTCCTCACTCTTTAAATAACAGATCTTTTTATGCTTTGAAGAATTTAAGAGTTCTTAAAAAAGCCTTATTTCATCTTTGAAATGGTGACTAAAAATATTAGTATCATTTGCAGCCTGGTTGCCCCCTCCCATACAAACACAACTCCCTATGTCATCATTAGTCTGTAGTCCCTACTACAGTCGAACCTTATTAATTCTAATTTGCTTAAATCAAATTACTGCTAAGACGAACAACATTTCCGAGCCTTACCTTTTGGTTTGTATTGCATTGATCTTTGGATAAGACAAACTGATTTTAAAGGTCCCTACAGTTCATTTTGACAAGGTTTGGCTGTATATTGAGAAATTTCACAACCCAACAACCAACATATCTTTACCAAGAAAAGCAACTCATGATATATCATCGAAAATTGACGGACATGGCAACATCCAAATTGGATCTTGTTAAGATTTTAAATGTTTATGAATTTTAGAATTCAGTGGGTGCCAGTTTATTGAAATAATTGAATCAACCACTTCAATGAATCAAATCGTCAAAAGCAAAACCAAATCCAACTTCTATAAAAGTAGATGTTTATCGAATGAATCTGCCTCTTTATTGAATCAAAATTATTGAGAACAAACGTTATTCATTCATATAAAAGTGGCGGCTGCTGTTTTTATTCAGTTGAATTAATGAATTCAAGAAATATTTTGTATGAACTAAAAAATAGGGGAATAAATTTTTTTTCTTACGCTATAAGCTGAAAATTGGATCTCTAATAAACCTACTGAATAATCAAAAAATACTTAGAAAAAAAAAGTTGAAAAAAATGGAGTTACTTTGAACTTATTCAGTGCAAAGGTTTTTTTTTTTCTCTATCTCTTTTTTTATTTAAACTTTGAGTTGACTGATAAGATAATTCTATATATCATTTCATTTGCAGTGACACGGTTCACATATGATTTGATGTAAATAATTGTTTACCATTCTACTTGCATATTTTAGTATCTTAAAACTTCAAAACTGGGGTAATTGTTCAACATATAAAAAAATAAATTCTTAAAAATCTTATTGTAATAGTGAATGTATAGAAGAAAGCAAGTGAAGTTTTTATCACAGTATTAAATTTTATTCATTCTTTGCATTTTAAAAATTTCTGCTTGAAATGTTCCTTTTACTATTTTTTTAAAACATTAAATACAAAATTTAAACAGTTTGTTTGTTTCCAAAAGTAGAATTTGAATGTTTTTTAACTATCTTAGTTTAAGTGTGTAAGTTGGAGTTCTGTATTTAATTGAAAGGTGGGATCACAGTGGATTTCATGAGCTATATCCAGATGAATCTCCTGGACGAAGATCCAATTCATCAGATTCCGAAGTAAAAAACAAAAAGTACGTATAAATTAAAGTATTCTGTTGGTCTCTGATTATTTCTGTGGGTATTTATAAACTGAAATTAATTATTAAAACTTTAAGTTTAAGAAAAAATCAAGGTAATATGTATGGATGCACCAATTTTTCGGCCTCTTTGCCAAATATTAATAATCAGCTAAATTTCGAAGATTAATTGGCAGATTTTTTTTTTAAAGCATACCTTCACAAAGAAACTATGATGAATATTTTATTAACAGAAAATAGATGTAATTTTCTGCAATTCTTACTATAATGTGTAGAATGAATGCTTACAGAGTAAGAACAAAACAAATTGTTCATACAGTGTAAAACTGCGTGTAATATTAAAAGATAACCCTCACAGCTGATATTTATATGGTACTATTAAGAATAATTAGGTTCCTAAACTTTTCAATTGGAATGCGAAAAAATTAGTGTTTCATTTCATTTATAACCGGTCAAATTTGGCCGATCAATTTGCGTGAAAAATGTTTTAAATAAAATTGTTTTAAGTATTTCTTGAACAAGAAATTACGATGCTGAACAAATTTGAAAACAAAAAATAAATAATTTTCTGAAAACTAAGTATGAGATGTAGTACGAAAGTGTAGTGAATAAAAACGAGCAAATGATTCAAAGAATGAAATATTAAAAACTAATCTTCACAATTAATATAAAATTTAATGAATTAATTTTCCTATTCTGAATAAATATACACATATAGACAATATTGCAGTACTCATTTGTCGATACTTTTTTCTGAGCTTTCATATAACCTCTAATTTTCATATATTATGTGTTAATGTAATTTTACCAACACTAATATGAAACTTAGTTCAAAATAATTGGATAAATTTTTTTTATTTATTTTGGGAAAATTTGAGAAATAGAGAAAATTAAATCTTCTCTGAAAAGTAAATTAGTAACTACCTTTTAAGTCGAAATCGTAAAAGAAAGAAAACAAACAGAGGGTAAAGTTTGTAGTAATAAAAATAGTCATCCTGATCGTTAATCAGCTTGGCCGATTAATCAGCCAATTTACTTATTGGTGCATCCCTGGTAATATGCATGATAAAATACCTGCTAAAGTTGTTGAAAGCAATTTTTATGTAAAACTGACACAGATTTATCTCCTGTTTTTACTCATAATAGACTAGTGTTAAAATAGAGTATCAATTTTATTTCTATTGGGGGGGGGGGGGTTCATATCACTACATCTGAAAATTTATGATGATGATATTTTATTTATAGATTTCATTACAAAAATTAATTCTTCAAAAAAAAAAATTAATTAATTTTTTTTATTAATATTATTTTTTTAAACTTTTGTAACAAAGTGCAAAATTTATTAGCCTGTTTGCTTCCAAAAATAAAACTTTGAATGTTTTAAAACTATCTTGGTTTAAGTATGTAAGTAAATGTTCTGTATTTAATTAAAAGGTGGGACCACAGTGGATTTCATGAAATGTATCCAGATGAATCTCAAGGAGTGAAATCCAATACATCAGATTCTGAAGCAAAGCCCAAAAAGTATGTATAAATTTATTTATTTCGTAATTTTTTTTTTCTAATGCTATATAACATTTTCGTTTTATTATTTATGCCCAGTAGCCTAAAAACGAGACGCTTGTTAGTTATTGCATACAAAAACCTGTAATAGATATATCATTTTACTAAAGCTGTTTTTCACAAGTTAAATAGTCCTTCTGCTTGAAAAAACCAGTTAGAGCCACTATTTGGACATCAGAGTTTTTTTATTGACGGCTATTTTCAGACAAATCAGTCAAGCAACAATCTAGCATGGGTGGCCAAAGAAAGGAAGTTTTTTTTTGAGAACTTATTTTTCATAAAATTAAACTTTTTTAAAATGATTTGCTTAAAATTGATCACAGATGCCTTCTGTAATGTTACTTTGCAAAAATAAACTCAAGTAAAGTTGTATTTTGCTCATATATCTGCAAAATACCCCATAAACAGGACGTTAAATAACTTAATAAATATGAGAACTATTTTAAGCCTAAAATGTATGTAAACCATTCCAAGTAAGAGTTTTAAAGCAGATAAAAATTGAAACAAATTGTTTGAAAAACTTGGGCATAAATGGGTTAATGAAGAATCTAAAGTTTTCATCTTTTGCATGTAGGGCTGGGTGATATAACATAGTACTATCACATATTGATATATCTTTTACCGCCTTATTCACCGTTAACCAAGCGTAGTTAAACCGGCCCTTAACCCGGAGTTACCGCCTACTTCGTATTCACTGTCAACTTTAACTACTGTATTTTCGGGTAGAGCTGAATTTTAACTCCTGCGGCTTATATGCCATTTTTGTGTTTTTAAAGTACATGCTATGTTTATTTTTTTCTAAAACAAAGCAAATTAGAGTCCCATATCTAAAGCCACTACTGCAATGCCCTTGAACAGTAGTTCTATTTTGAAAAGGGTGACAACATTTCTGCTTATTCAAATGTTATTTTATTTTCCTAGATCTGATAATGAAGGGGAATAAATTATGAAAAAAAACCATCAACAATAACCAACATATCCAAAACAAATCCAAACGAAAAACAAATAAAAAATCAAATAAAAAATGAAAAACAAATAAAAAATCAAAAGAAAAAAAAAATCAAATAAAAAATCAAAATCACCAGTGATAAGGAAGGGGAATAAATTAAGGAAATAAAAACATCAACAATAACTCCAAAGGAAAAACAAAAGCAACAAAATCGCCACCACCCCTTGCTGAGGGAATGGGAAGTACGGTTGCCGTAGAGACTACCAAGGTAGGATAGGGTTACTATAAATTGCAGTTATCGCCAAAATGTTGCAACGTTTTGATTATTTATGATATTGAAACACTGTTTTCAAATCAATGTTACTAATTCTTTGTCACTGTTTTTTAACAATGTCAATACGAGTATACTGCAGCATAGATTCTTGCAGAAAATTTTTTTTAACTAAGTTTTATGGGGCTTATACGCCAATGCCGCGTATCTGATGAAACACTTTTTTTTCTCCCAAATTTCGCGAAGTGCGGCGTATACGGTGGTACGGCTTATTTACCCGAAAATACGGTACGCGCTGACAGGTTTCCGAAACCACGCTTGGTTGGGAAACTTAACCAAGCTCTAGGAGCAAGGTTAATTCCCAACCAAGCGTGGTTGCAAAACTTAACGTGTGGTTTGTTCTCTGAGCATGCGCAATACATGTAAACGCGAATGCAAACGATTGGGGATTTAAAAACAGCAAATTAATTTTTTGATCAACATTGACCAATAGGATGGCCGCGTACATAACCACCTGACGTTAAGTTGAATAACGACGTGGTAGAGGAACTCTGCGTCATTTTTCGCCGGTGAATACCACCTTTTTAACCGCGTGGTTAAAATCTTAACTCCGGGATAACCAACCTCGTGGTTTGAGACCCGTGGTTAGGTTAACGGTGAATAAGGCGGTTGCTACTGCCAGTGCTGCAGTTAGAGGATGTCATCACTGAAATAGTTCTTTTCATTGTAAAAATAATGCCAATGTTAATTTATTTCAAACGAAGTTTTCTTTTAATGAGTTTCTCTTAAATATTGTTTCCCTCCTACAGCACTGACTACTACCGTAACAATATTTAGACTTTGATCCTTTCAATGTGTCGTTCGAAGTAGTGCTGTTAGTATAGTGCTACCAGGATGTGCATGGATTCTGCTCAATTTAAGCTTTATTACAAGCAGAAACCTTGGTTGCTACATCACCCAGTGACTGGAGCTTTCTTATCCCAGCCTAAACACAATTATTTAAAAAGATTTTGCATCAATTTATTTTGAACCCCAATGCAACAAGGAAAGAGGTTATAAGTTTGATGTATTAGTGTATCTGTCTGCAGCACTCTAGCACCTAAACGGATAGACCTATTTTTTGTTTGATAGGAGTGTTGCTCAAAAGTGTTCTTAGCTAGGTCACATCTTCGGATGACAACGATTAACCTAGAAGTCTCTATAGCATTTTTCGTTATTTTTGAAGTGGAAACATACTTAAAAGTAAAAAAGATATAGCACTAAAAGATAGAAAAAAAAATTCCATGTCCGCTTGAAAGTTAAATATATTTAAATTTAAAATGTTTTTTGCCCAGCAAAGTTCGTTTTAATATGAAGTAAAAAATCAGGGTTAGGGTTTTTTTAATTTTTAATTTAATCTTAGTACTTGTTTAAGATGGCAATCATGTGGAACTGACAAATATTTTTTTTAATTGCAGTTTTTAAACTATAGTTACCATGTGCCTGGTGGCCACCACTAATTTTACAATGTATTGGTTGATCAGTTAAATTATTACTTTTGCCCATAATGAACTATTCTGCATGAAAATCTTATTGAAGACCTTATTTAAAAAAATCAATAAAAATGTTGTTACTTCAAAGAAAAAGATATAAAAACCTGAAATTATGAATTATAAATGATACAGAAGCAAAAGGTGGATGGTGAATGAATAAAAATTGTATTGCAAATAGAACACCATTTGTTGTTACTATACAATAAACATGATCTTAAGATACTTATTTTTTTTTATTTTCAGGCATAAGAAACGAAAACGTAAATATAGTTCCGAATCTACTTCAGACAATGAAATCTGGGAAGATTTTAAGAAGTTTAAGAGAAATGAAAAGAAAAGAAATAAATTAAAGCTAAAAAATCGTTCCAATTTTGACAATCATGTGAAAGAATGGAAGAAACATAGTAATGAAACTGCAAATAAGTCATCTCATAGATGATGGTTAAAAAAACTCTAGAAACATAATGGTCTATGCTTCTGAAAAATTAATTTGGCCGTCTGTGCATTTATTTATGTGAAATACTTTGTTACTGTGCAATGAGTTACCGCCCCAAGCCAGGGCTGAGGCAGAACTGTAGCAAATGCACCCACAGCTCGATCATAGCCGCACCATAGTTTGCGGACGCTCGCTGGTATGATAAATTCACTTTATCTACCAGTTTGTTGGCTATCTTAGCTACAATAAGAGGATTTTTGCCTCCGGCTCGATCATTGGCTATTCCTAACTGAGGAGCCCATAATAAGGGCGAAACTGCAGTCTTAGGATGCTATGATCGAGCTGTGGGTGCATTTGCTACTTTATTACTGTACATATAATATTTTGATATTATGTATTTTATATGATTTGTTGTCTCTAAAATCTCACTGTTTTATTTGTAATCTTTCCAAACGAAAGAAAATCATATTATTATAAAAAACCTATATGTATGCAATAATAGGTAAGAATTTTACTTTAATGTAAATTTGCTTTTATTGATCACTTTTTTTATTCATTTTTTATTTAATATGATAAAAACACTTGCTAAATTGAAACTGCATGATAACTATAGTCCACCTTATGATTGTTGGCTCTTGGCAAATTACAAAAATCAATTTTTTTATTAACATTCTACTTTCAAAATTGTGAACAAACAACAAACCTTTGTCAAGAAGTTTGATTCAAATAAGTTTGGAAGTAAATTTAAAGCCGAACGTGAACAATGCATGGTGGACTGGAAGCAATATGTTCTATTGAAAATTTACATTATCAATTATATAAAAGTTATGTATAGTTTTGTCAAAATAAAATACATTTGTAAATATTAAATTTTCAGATTCCCAATCATTTTTATATTTGAACAGTTACTGCAGATTGTTGCATTTTCTTCTAGTTTACATCCATTTATTTTATGTTTCAAGAACAAAACTAAATTGAATTTTATAGCATCTGAATTAAAACTACCAGTTCTACCCTTAACTTTTGAAATTGTACAAACCAAATAACAGACAGTATTACACTTAAACATTAAAAGTGTCATCTTGTTATTACCATGGGTGCAAGTTTGCCCATGCTTCCAAGACGGAAAATATTTGAGACACC
>JAXGGA010005427.1:0-78416 GCA_038373865.1 Uloborus plumipes
TTTCTATCTGAGGTAACACTTGTGGCTGTGGAGCTACTTGACTTTGTGTAGCCTAGTCCTTGTCACTGCATTGTACATGAACAGGGTGTCCGCGCACCTGGAAAGTCAGGGAAAGTCATGGATTTCAGCGAAAAATGTCCAAAAGTCATGGAAACTGGCTGTTTATCATGGATTTTAGCGCTCAGGACAGATTATTTCTCCCGATCTCGGAAGAACGAAAATACTTCCATCGTCGTTCTACTTCGTTATTGGGTGCAATCTGATTTATTAGTCAATAACAGTTTCCAACAAGTTACATTGTGTTGACCAATCAGATGAATACTCAACGTTGAAACCTGTGAGCGGCGAATTTTCCATAACTGCGCATGTGCGCGGACTTCGAACATTCACGATCGTGCTCGTGCGAAAAATTTTGTCCATCGAAAAATCGGCAATCGTCGAAATTTCGACATCGGGAGCAGTTTTTCAATGCGAAATTTAAAAAAAAAAAAATCAAAGTAAAAACTCAAACTCAAAGTTTCATTTCGGCACATAATCGCCAATCATCGAAAGTTCGCGGTTGGGCGAAATTTTTCTTTTTTCCTTTACTTTTGAAACAATTTAGTAATAGAATAATCAGGATTGGACATTTACACAATAGAAAGCAATCTTTATTAAATTAAACATGAGCTTCTCTAAAAATAACTTTTTTACTGGAAGCTTAATGATTTTCTTTTAACAAATTTTAGATTTCTCTGGTGGATTATAATTCAAACTTTTTACTTCCATGATTATTTTTTAGAAACACCAGGGAGAGAAATGTATTCGTAATAGAGTTTGTATAACTTTTTAAAAAAAATCAAAATAAATTGACATTCCAACATTGAGCACGTGCTTCGCCGAAAATGGCGTGCTATTGTTAAGACTTCAATCCTTTTGCATCCTGCAAATACTTCGATTATTTTGATATTCTGAAGCTATTTTTATATTGTGCTACCTTAAATTTACTCATTGTACATTTTATTTTAATAATTTATTTATTTTTTAACTCAAATTTTATCGCTATACCAATTTATTGGTCACTAATGGTTTTTAAGAAAACACCAAACTTTTAAAGAAAAAGTGCTTGCTTGACTTTTCACTTGTTTATTTAATTGCAAAATACTGCGTGTTTTTTTTTTGAGGTCGAAAAAAACGGGTAAAAACTAATTGCAAAAAAAAAAAAAAAACAATTTTTTCTTGGAGGGGGGAGAGAAAAGAATGGGGAGTGGGGCATAGTGCACATTTTGCATTCACGGAATAACACTGGCAAATTAGAGTGAACACATTATATCCTTGTCTTATTCTAAAATTATAAATTTTCTTCATGGGGGAAAAAAGATTTGTTGTCTGATTGTTCTTATCCTTCAATAAATAGAAAATATTGCTATCTGCCAATTTCAACATTTCTTTGAATTGACACTTGAATAAAACCTAAGCATAAAGCAGTAAGTAAAGCCTCTAAGCCGCCCCTAAGCCAGGGCTAAGGCCAATTGCATAAAACCTAAGTATTTTTTCCTTCCAATGTACCTTTCCCTAAAATTTTCTTTTTCATACTGATGAAGAATATTTCACGATTTTTAGGTTTTTCATATTAAATCTTTAAAATCGGTACTGTTCATCAACATTTACATCGCTCTTGAAATTAATCCCGATTTTTGTACAGACCCTTCCTTAGAATTTCAGTCCTGGAAAATTTTTAAACCTCCTCAAAAAGTCCTTGAATTTTATTTTCAAGATTGTGGGGGAACCCTGTTGATGGTAAAATGTTTTTTTTTTTTTTTTTTTCAGTGTCTAATTATCATACTCAATGCAGTATCATATTTGTTTATAAGCAGTATATAAATTGCATATTAAATAAATGCATATGATATTTTGTTAACTAACTTATCTTTAACCACAATGATTCTGGTTATGAGAATTTTGAAGTACATGTTTTTTCTCTTTTGTTTAGAGCATGTGAGGTATTTATTTAATTTGCATTTCACTTTCCTCCTTCTGTTTTGGGGGATAAGCTATTTTGGCTTTTAAATGTTGCTGAATCCTTGTACTCTTTTTTTTTTTTTTTTGTATCAACAAATTGTTGCACATGATCTGTTTCAGTTACATTTAGTTAAATTCCTTTTTTAGCTTTGGTTTAGATTTATTTGCATAGCCGAGAAACCAAGAATATTTTCTAAAAGCAAAGGTACACTGTCTTACACTTATGCTCTATTTTGATGTCAGTGTCAAATGAAATAGTTAAAATTGTAAGTCATGGAAAATTGTTCGCAAAAGTCATGGAAAGTCAGGGAAAGTCATGGATTTGAAAAGTCTAGGTTGCGCAGATACCCTGCATGAAGGATGTCTCCAACTGCAAAGTTGATGCAGGCTGAAGCAATGTATATTCCATGACCTATCCAGAGCTTTTCTAGCTATGACTGGGTAGACAGACCATGCAAAGTACAATTTATTGTTATATCTTAATATATAAAAATTATGTGTCCCTGTGTTTGTGGCCAATGGACTCCTCAGCTACTGGACTGATTTTAACCAAATTTTGCACGCAGTTTCAGTTTGGTCCAACTTAAATGATAGGATAGTTTTTATCTCAATTTAGGACCGCAATATATTATTGCAAATTATCTATTTAGCTACCAGCTTTTCTGTATTCTTAGCTAAGCCTTTTTTGACACCTCCATGGCTGAGCGATATAAAGCACACGTTCTGGCAACTTCCGAAGCACACAAAACAACGGGCTGTAAGTTAAGGGGTGCATTGAGTGTTATTTACCTTTTTTGTGAAGTACATTATAAACAAACGCGTTACTTCCCATGAAATTTATATGTGATAAGCTGTCAGAAACGATTCACTTAAGAGTTTTTATGCCTCGGAGGCTGAGAGGTGGAAAGCGCTTGGTGGGATAGCTCCTGGACTGCATTTAAGTGGCTGTTCTTCTTACTACTATTATATACAAAAGTTTGTTTGGATGGATTTATGGATGGAGCAGTCAGTTGATAAGCAGTCCGAAAAAATTCTCTTTAACTAAGCCTTTTTTGAGCCTCTGTCGCCGGGCGACATAAAGCACGTGTACTGACAGCTTCTGGAGCGCAGTAAAATAGGTTGTAACTACAGAAACAGTAATAGATGATTAATGTAGGTACTTATTTTTTTTTTTTTTTTTTGTATTTTCTAATAAAAAAAACTTAATAAATTCAAAAATTTGCTTATTTATTGCCTTTAAGGCGAAACAGAGCTGTGTAATCTATGACTTTGAAAAAAGGCATTGGCTAAGCTCTGCATTTTGTTTCATTCAACTGGTATAGTTGTTAACTTCTAAAGCTTTTTTAATGATGAAATTTGAGCACTGGGCTATGATCTATATGATTCTAAATGCTCATACTAAAACTGCTCGTTGCCTGCCTCATTTTCGCAGCATTAGTCTCAGGGTTCGCAGAGAAAAAAAATACAGTAGGGAGACATAGCAAAACAGACAGTGCCAGATTTCCAATATTAACAGACAAAAAATACATTAATTCCTGGATATAACCAAAACACCACCCTTGTAAGCAAGGAAAAAAAAATCTGCCAAAATAAGGTCAAAACATTCTACAAAGACTTGGATGGCTACAATTTCAAATAGCTGATCACTGTACCAGAAGCAATCCCAGTTTTTTCTCCAACCCTAGCTATATGTTTGCAGTTTTAAGTTCATATCGCAGATAATTGCTATTATTATTGTGTCCTTTTTATTCAAGTCAAGGGCAGGGAGAAAAATCCTTACTCTGCATTTCCAGAGAAATCTATAACAGCAACATCACAGCAAGCCATTTTGATGTGCATGTACAGTCGACAAGACGAGTGGTCCCTATAAGAGGTAGAACATAGATTATTTCAGTTTTCCAGGGGTTTTCTGGTCGTTATATTAGGATGGTCTGTATAAGGTGTGGTGTCGTTGTTATAACGAGCGTCGACTGTATATGATAAAACAAACAAGCAGAACTATTAAAGCAAAACAACTACCTTTTTTAATTTAATTTCTTTAAAAGAAACCAACAAAAGTGCTACATTTTACATTAAAGATTTATCACTTGCCTGAGTATTGCAGGCAGGAAGTGCCTTTCTTTTTTTTCTGCAAAATTGGCAGATAAGCCATTCCTTTCTTTAACTTCAGAAAAGGCAACTTTTACGCAGAAATATGCTATGCTTTATTTTAATTTCAGATTTACTTTTTACATGAATAATGTGAAATATCCATTTTGTTTGATCAGCATTTTTTTTTTTTTTTTTTTTTTTTTTTTTGTGAAGGATCCGTTTTGCTTGATCGTATTTTTGTGAATTTCCTCTGGCCAGACCCCTGCTTGAGTGTCTTGTAAAAGAAATAGCTTTGAATTTTTGATATCTCCAACTTCAGTTGTGTATAATATTTTTTCTTGGCCTCTAGGACTTCAAGATAACAAGAGTCGATCTTATATATTAACCTTTAGAAGCCGTACGGTACATATGCTGTACCGTAACTATTTTTTTTTAGAGGACGATGTTGAGATTTTCACTCGAACCCTTTGGAGCCGGGGATTTTTTCAAGGTTTCATACGTCTGATACGACAGTTTATACCTTCTCTTTTCAATGGAAAAGAAATCTGTTGTTCAACTGTCGTACTACCTGGGTCGAAAGAAAAATTTCTAAAAAACAGCCCGGATCCAAAAGGTTAACTGAGTATATTTTCATTTAAGGGACAAAAAATGATTGTCAACAACACTATTAACTACAGTATACGCTGCTGGGCTTTTTTACGTGGACATCATTAGGTCATATTACATTTAACAGTTTTTTTATGTTTCCCCAGGTTTTCTAAAAACGTTTTAGATAGTCATATGCAAAAAAAATTCGGTACCTTGCCAGCATTTTAAATATTTTTTTCATCAATCTACCCTGCAAGATTTTAAAAATTCTAACATTTCTATATACATAAAATGATTTACCTGTCTAAACTCCTGCTTTATACTTCCACAGTTTCTAAATACTTGAGTATATTTTTAAGTTTAAGGTGTTCTTTCATACATCTGATTATGTAAACTGGTAAATGTTGATAAATATGGACGTTGTCATGCTCCAGTGACAGATTTTTAATTTTCTCAAGTGTTGCAGTAAGATATATATTTTTATATACATACATTTAATTCATATTCATTTGTCTTTTTTTTACAGGAAAAATTTTTGCATGAACGTATCAAAGTGAATGGTAAAACTGGTAATTTGGGAAATACAGTAACTATTGAAAGGAGCAAGACCAAAATTACAGTGACAGCAGATTGTCGGTTTTCCAAAAGGTAATTCATAACTTTTTTTTTCAATCAATAACTTGTAGTGCATGGCAGTGGCGTAACTTCGTACCCGCAGACCCCGCAACGCGTGGGGGGGGGGGGGGGGCAAAATAAATTAGATCCTTTTTTTTTTTTTTTTTACAATTATGAATTCGATTGCATTTATTTGGTCTGCGAGGCCCCATTGCATTGAAGAGATTGACATGCTTTTAAGCTCCTACTTAACTAAATTTTCACCATTAATACCTCCTGAAATAAAAATCTCTTTGAAATCTTGATGACATTGAGCTCATGCTTCTCCAAGAATTTCAAGCAATTTTTTACATTTCAGCTCTTTTGCACCTTGTACATTTTGCAATAATTTTAAAGGTTGGAAGAAATTATAATTTAGCAGCTATTTATGTCCAACTATTCTTTTTAATTAAGTACTCAATAACAAAAATACTTCAATAATCAGCATCATTATTTACCGAATGATGCTTCAAATAATGGCATCAATGAAATGCATTTGACTTAAAACTATTTATTAGATACCAAACTTGGCCATTCCTAATGTCTGTAGTATATAGTTACTCAATGCTCTAATACAGGACAGGGCTCAAAAATCTTAAAAAGTTTACATGCTTAGTTTTATTTTTGTTGCAATCTGTTTGCATTCAATATTAGAAAGATATTTTTTTTTTTTTTCATTTTTAATTCTTATTACACTTAGTTAGGAAGAAAAAAGCAGGCATCTCTCTTCATTTTTAAACAAATATATAAATTACGAATTTTCTAAAATTCTATCCTTAATAAAAATCAAAAGGTTAAAATTTGAATTGTTGGTTTAACTTAATTTTTGCTTCAATTTCGTCGACAGTCAAAATAATATGTTTACCGTTGTACTTTAAAATGTCGTCCTAAAGTAATATTTCTTTAATTCTTTCACATGCAGTTTGCATACTGTAATGCCTTCATTTTGAAAATTGCTAACTTTGTATTCACCATAGGAATCCATTTCGAATTTTCGATGTTTTTGTATTGTTATTTGTTTATTAAAAACTTGTCATCTTATGTTGGAGAAAATTACACATTTACATTTTGAATATCCTTGCTATTGGCCAACCTTAAGTAGTTATGTTTTTAGAAAATACAATTTTCAGCTAATTGGAAATTGGCTAATTATCACTAATAACAAAAGTGGCCAATAACTAATTGCCTAAAATGTGGCAAATTCCTATTATTTCACCACATTGAGAGTTTTACTTGCTAAGGGTTCAAATTTAATGAAGGCAAGTCATAAAGCTAAATAGACAAGTCATCTTTGTAGTTCAGTGTTTCCAAACCATTTTGCGTAAATCGCTCCACTCTGCAAATTGACAGACACCTATCTCTCCTTTCATAAGTCAGCGCTAGTGAAAATTAATATTACTGAGAATATAAATGCTACATTTTAATTTGGAATAAAGTTGAAAAACGGCAATTTTATCCAATCACTCTTTCAACTAGGCATACTTCAAAAGTTTGAAATTTATTAACTTGGAAATAAATAATAGAATACTTCCTTCAGGTTTAACTGGGGTATGAGGAGAAAAATGCTGAACTTTTAATTCCTTATCAGAACTGTGAATAGTCTGTTTCATTTAAGTTTTCGGATATTAGCTGGATACTAATTAATTTATCTTTTAAATACTCGCGCCTTGTAGAAAAAAATGCTCCTGGGTTGGAAATCACTGATCTATTATGACAAATTTGTTTGGATTTATTATATTTCGTCGTGACTAAGCTTTGATCATTTTTACAGGTATTTAAAATATCTAACAAAAAAGTACCTCAAGAAGCACAATTTGCGAGATTGGTTGAGAGTTGTTGCAAATGGAAAAGACTCGTATGAGTTGAGATATTTCCAGATCAACAATGAAGAAGATGAGGATGAAGAAGAAAATGAATAAATGTGTTTATTTAATAAATTTTGTTATTCCAACATCCAGTGTTCGTTTTTTACGTAAATTAATTTCAAGTGATCAAGTTATTTGAATCCAGTTCGGTTTTTGCTAACTATTTTCACACCTATCTGTAGTTGGAGCAAAGTAAATCTGGCAGCTTTGAAGGCTATGCAGATCCCACACATTTTTACGACATTGCAATGCCAAATTAGGTTTACAAAACTGGTTCAAACTTCTTTTCCAAAATGAATATGTCTGTGCACGTAATGTTTTTGCCCTTCTATGTGTGTCCCCTTTTAGTGCCTTAAATTTTAATGAAAAGCCAAGTTCTAAGACACTAAGTTAAATCACTTCTCTGAGTGTTACAGAACAAATCTACTCAGTTGCAACTTTACAGGGTAACCTGAATGAGAATGGTTAAGGAAAATTAACTTACATTTATAAATATTCAGTCAATATCCTATAGGGTTCCCACTAAATCACTTTTTTCTTTAATTCATATCAAAATTACAAATAGCTGAACCTTTCTCATGAACATTGAAAAGGCATCTCAGTACTTGGACTCCTGCGAGATCAGGATGAAGAAAGTTCCATCTTGAGAGTACACACATACTTGTAGCTACCAAAAGGTAAAACTGAAACTATCCCAATTGAATCGGGACCCCAACTTTCCCCAACTTTCTGATTTGAGTTAGAAACCTTTAATCAATATGCAAATCAGCTTACATAATTAAATGTAGGTTATAAAAATCTACCATGACCTTGAAAATTTTCTGGATCTTCCCTTGTGTTGATAGCCAAATATTCAGACTGTCATTCCATCCAAAGATTGCGGTTTTGTGCTTGTTAGATATCAGCTTGGAATAGTAAGTATCCGAGCTGGAAGCAGACATCCCCTTATCAAAGCTAGAATTGCTAAAAACCACTGGTAGCTAATGTAAAATTAGAACGCTCGCGAGAGATCACACAATGGTATGGTACAACTCTAACTTTAAGGCAGAGCTCATGTATAACGCAGTAAGTTACCGCTCTTAGCATCTATAAACGATTAACTGCCTCCAGCCAGTTCTTAGATGGAGTTGGCGGCGTGTCATATGAGTCTGGCTTCAATATTCATTTTTGGAATCAATTCTGAAGTTGTGCAACTTTACTTGCTCTTTGTCAATAGTTTTCCAACAATGGTTACTTGGAGGATAGTAAAAAAATTCTTTGCTTTCTAAAGGAAAGAGAAGTTATGTATAAAAATATTATTTTCCTTTGTCAATTTTCAGGCTCTTTGATTTCAACCATAGTAAAAATTAAGAATGAAATAGATACTAGTCAGAAAACAGAAGTGAAATGCCTTTACATAAAATCACAACACATATTTAAGAAAGCATTTATAAAGCAAGAAAAATACTTTATTTAATATTTTGATTGACATAGAAAACAATGAAAGAAAGTTCATATGCTATTTGATGATTCTGCTGTAACTATATTATATAAAATACTTTGAATTTCAGGTAAAATATTTAAAATATTAAAAAAAATTATATTCCTGACCTTAATTTTCCACTTTGTAAAACTCACTATGTAAGTATAGTGCTGCTCTAAAGAGTTGACCTATAACTGGCAATGCCTATCTTATTCAGGTAAACGAAAGAGTAACAAATTTCAGTAGGAATACTTTTGCAAAATGACAACAAAGGTAACGTCACTCAATTCGAGGCAAATAACCCATTCCTATAACTCGAAAAGGCAGTAAACATTGTCAATGTCACAAGGTCAAATAACTGGAGCAGCGTACATGTAAGCTCAAAGCTACAATTTAAAAATAATTTTTTAAATGCCAAAATATAGTGTAGGTAGGTGATCAATGCATTAAACCAGTTATGAACTTCAAAGCACTTTTAATATACATAGACGATGACATTTGGCACTGAACGAAATAGCTAGACACAACTGCATGAAGATTTTCACCAATTACGTGCAATGCATTGGTATAAACACAAAAAATTTAACAAGAGGTTAAGATATTGTTCATATAAAGCAAAAATGATACATGGATTCATTGAGCAAATTTACGTATAATTCCAAACTTTTCTTTAAAAAGGCTGCTTCGAGGTAACATTTTCCATCAAAACTGACAATTCAATTGCTGTTTGGTCCCTAGTTACATATCAGCATATGTTTCAAGTATTATTTTACAAAAATATAACACTTCAAATAGTTACTTCTCACTCATTGAGTTGGCATAAGCTACTTCCCTTCTCTTAAAATACATGGTATAAGTTATTCAAACAAAGTGAGAGACAATATTTTCCTGATGAATCGACAATTAAAAAAACATTCCAAATGAACACTTAATATGTTAACTTGACAAACTGCATTAAAATATTTAGTATAAAAATGTGTTACAAAAATCAGTTTTTAAGAAGTATTCTGTGACTGGCATTAGTCAGAAATATATACAACTAATAATTTTCTAATTTGGGTAAAATTAATTTTCATGTTAATATCCTGCACATTTAAAAAAAGCAATACAGTAGAGCTGTAACTGGTAAATAATACTCAGAAGCCAATGAATGATTTTGATTTTTATCTTATTTCCAGGTGATTTTCAAATAATTTTCTGGGATTTAGAGATTAACTCTCCAGTCTAATCCCAATTCCTGAAAATAGAAATAAATGTTTTATTATTTATAAGATTATTTCAATGACAATTTTAAGCAAGTAAAATAGAGCCTACATTTCCAAGTTTGGTTACCGCTATCAGGTTTTATTTGTTCCTCTGCATGATTCAATAACTATTACCAAATCTAGTGCAGGGCAAATCCACAGTAACAGATGTATCAATTTCCCACAAACAGCAATAACAAATTGTGAACACACCAATAAGCAGATTACTGATTAGAGAAAAAATAATCGGCTGCTGATATTTATAATAATTGATTTTTAACTATCTTACCTCCAACTTTTTTTGTTTTTCTGAACAATGACTTATTTTCAGGGTGAAAAAAAAAATCAATGATTTTTTTTAATCAAAAAAATCGGATTTTTTTTTATTTAAATCCAATTTTTTTTTATATAAATCGGATTTTTTTGATTTTTTTAAAAAAAATTAGAAACTTCAGTTAATAATTAATTTACATTCACGAACGACTTACCTTTAAGTTTTTAAAAATATACAAAAACACCTTTAAAGTAAAGCTTCACCAAAAAACTATGATGTAAAACCGGATTCAATGCAAATACATATGATTCTAATCACTTTTAATATCAACAAAATTATGAAACACTAATCAGAAAATAAAGACATTAAGCAGCATTACAATGAAATTTTAATAAAATGAGAAGTACAATGAACAATTTATATGCAAAAAATTTTAAAATTAAATATGACTTTTTCAACCGTAATGAAAATAAAGAAAAAGAAAAATTATCCCAAAAGTACCCCCCCCCCCTTCCTCCTTGAATATACCTCCCCCCTTATTCGTCTAAATCAGTGGTGGCCAACCCGTGGCACGGCAAGATATTCATAGTGGCACGCGAAGAATTATCAGATAATTGAAAAAAAAAAAAAATAATGAGTTCAGGCTCTTTGCTACCACTAAAAAAATACCTTGATTAATTTTTAATTGTAATTATATTGACATAAAAAATACAGTCAATATAATCAAGGCTGATTCAGGCCCGTCATTTAGGGGGGTCAATTGCCCCCCCCCCCCCTGACTTTGAGAAATTAATGTATTTACATATAAGTGGGCGAGGTTTTTGGCGTTTTCAGATGAAATTGCATTGTGTTTGGACCCTTTGCCCCCCCCCCCCCCCCCTGGAAAAACTTGAAATGACGGCCCTGGTCTGATTACAGGAAATTTGAGCTTCAGTTAAAAATTTTCAGCGGGCCGGGCCAAAAATGAGATTGAGAGCTATTGTTTAACAATTCCAGATTCTACTTGTGAGTGCATTTAAGAGAATGTTATGCGTTTCTCAAAAGTGCATTTCTAAAGAGAGTTTTTAGAAATACGTAATGTTTGGAGAATTCGAGAATTTGTTTCAGTGTGCGTACTATCAGTGGCGTAGCTAGGGGTTGGCAGAGGAGTGGCTCTTGCCATGGGCGCAGCAGCCAGGGGGCGGCATTTTGACCAAGTTTTAAAAAAAAAAAAAAAAACAGAAAATAAAGGTACGAGTTTTTTTCTTTTTTAGTAAAAACGTATTGAAGAATAAAAACTCGGAGACCTCTCTTCCGGGCTCCCCTGACTTCAGGAAAAGTTAAAGTAGCAAGCTGTAGTTGGGTATATAATGTTTTAGTAGAGAATGAGTGGTTTTAAAAATATTTCTGAAAAAAAACTGAAAAAATCCAGAGTTTTCATCCAAAACTAGAAAAAACTTGGACATACGACTAAAATCCTAGGCGGGCTGGGCTTTTTTCATAAAAAAAAAAAATGGGTTTTTTCAAACCCTGATTTTGAAAGGAACTGAATTTAGGAAGAGTGTTTTTAGGGGGGGGGGGGTCCTTGTTCTTGAGTTGCTCTGAAGCATGTGGGGAGGGGATAATCATTTGGGGGGGGAGGGGGGGTACACCTGCGGATTTATATAGAAAAGATGTGCTGTTTGTGAGTAAAAACCAAAAAAAAAAAAAAAAGCCCATAAATACCATTTTCTCACCTTTTCACATTTTTCAATTTATTCAAAAAATTGAAAGTGGCACGCAGAACTATTTTCCCCCTGAAAGTGGCACTCTCCCAAAAAAGGTTGGCCACCCCTGGTCTAAATGGAAATTTATCTTGAATCCTGAACTCTGCAACGCCTGCCCTGCAGCTGCATGTATTTTCTTTATTTCACATATTAGACAAAACAAATAGCACTATTTGTGCATACATATTATTTGGATTGCAACCTTCCACCAACTGTGGAGGAGGAATGAATAAGATTACTTTTGATTTATTAGATGGAAATCAAAGCTCTAAAAAAAATGGCAAAAATAATGAAATTGGGATTGTCCAAGAGAATTTTATAAGGATTAAAATAAAAAGTGATTTAAATCAATGATTTTTTTAAAAAAATCAATTGATTTAAATCATTGACACCCTGCTTATTTTTATTTATTTTCATGATTTTTCTTTTAAAATGTTTCAAATTTTGTAAATCAATTTTCTTTTTTTTTGAAAATTCTATTATGTTTCTTAAACATGAAAATTCAAACATTTTGTTAGATTTATCTATAGACACTTTTTGTTTAGTATTAACTTTTTTGCTATTAGTAGCCAATTAATATAGGCCTTTTATCTTTACTACAAAGAACATTACGCAATCTTCAAGTACAGTGCTAAAGGTAAGGTGTGGAGAAAAGTATGAGATCTGTACAATATTGCATATATGTTAACACATGCACCATCAACACAAAATAGAAAATTTCAATTAAAAGAATTAACATTGTGTTAAATGTTCATTGAATTTCAAGAAAAAAAATCAACATTTTTAAAATAAAAATTTTTATTGAATAAGAAAAGGTGATTTTGAAAGAAAATAAAAAAGTTGCAATTGTTTGCATAAGCAATTAATACCATTACTGAATAACAAAAAAAAAATATGAGTGAGTATCTATCATCCACGTTTTGGAGGAGAAGTAGAACTGACACACAAAAATAAACCTACTTTCTTTTCTATAAAATATGCATTGATTCAATTAATATTTTTAAAAATCAATGCTTTGACCTCTTCCAATTTATTATTTAGTTACAATAACATGTTACCTTAGACTACAAAATATTACTTTCATTTATTGCTTACTAACTCATTCAGCATATGCAATATACCGACAGTCCGGTTATGACACCCAGAAACAGTAGCTTCCCCCTAATGATGAACTGTTCAGTTTCTAATAGCTTTTTCTTTTTTTTTAGTAAAATTTGCACGATCTTATTTTACATTGGTCAATTCAGAAAATAGGATACAATAAAACAAACTTTAATTTGCTGTTCTTAATCCATATGCAACAGTTTCCAAGATTTTGATTCAACTTTAACAGGGTTCATACTCATTTTCAAAAATGAAAATTAAGGATTTTTGAAGGACTCCCAAATTTTTTCAAGGACTCATAGGAAAATATTTAAATAGCTCTAGGAACACAATTTCACATTACTCAATTTATGAGTAGTACATTAAAATTTAGAGTGCAGAGAGATTTGCAATAGTCTCTAATTCAAATGACAATGAATGATTAAGATAGTTGCAAGTAAAGTTTTTTTTTAATAACTAGCGCAGATTTACAGTCAATGATTTTTAAACATTGTTGTTTTGCATTTAATTTTTTTTTTTTCGATGATATTTTACATTTCAGCAAAAAAAAAAGTTTTATAAAAACATGCGACAAAAAAAGTTATAGTTAATCAACAGTTGCAGTATATATCTCGCTAAAAAAAGTTTTCTTAACTGACATTGTTATCTTACGGTTAGGTTTTTTCCAGGAGACAAAAGATGTATCTAATTGAGTGATATAAAGAGGCGCTTGTAATGGGGAGTAACTGGTTAATAACTACATTAAAATATGTAAGAAATTGAAGAAACACTGATCGATGTTTTGAAACATCGATGTTTTTTTGTCGATGTATCAATACCATCGATGTCCTTATTTTCCAACATTGATGTCTTAAAACATCGATGTTTTGCCTTTGATGTCGCACCCCTAGTTTAGACTCATAAAAGAACAATTAAATTCGCTTTAAAAATTTAAAACAATGATCTGAGAAAGAAATGAAACGAATTTCTATTTATTTGCCTCCTTATAAAGAGTAATTAGCTTGAAAAATAAGAAAAATTTGATTTTCATATCGGATGCAAAGAGATCGCATTTTTCAAAATGAAAGCATCAGAAGTATAGAAACGGTAAATAAAATTATTTATTATAGTCAAATAATTTTAGAATTACATTTCATCAGGTTTATATAATGAATCATTAATAATCACCGACAGTCTTTTCAAAATTAAGGAATTTTTTTCAAAATTCAGGACTTTTTAAGGAAGCACGAACCCTGTTTAAAATGTTCATTTAAGCGACGTAACGCGGGGTACACTTTTTAGCTTAGATCGTAAAAAAGTAGTTAAGAGATTTTTTTAATTGGATTTCTTGGGTAAAAACCCCAGTCTTGCTTTGCTATTGATTTCAAGCAAAGACCAAACAAGTTGAACCGTTATTATTTAAATATACAATGATTTAGAGATGTTCCGATTCACCCCGCTGATAGGTGTCAATCGGAACACTTGTTATTTTTAGTTTTTTCAATTTAACCTGTAATATGTCTCACAAATATTAGTAATATTATGAGGGAAAATAAGAACAAATAGTTACTGTCAAATAAAGTTTATTTTCTTTACCAGTAAACATAATTTGTCAAAATTCAAAAAAAATTTTGAACTTATGAAAAAATTAATTTTAAGCAAATGCATTGGAATTGAAAAAAATATTTTATAGAAATTAAAGTTACTCATGTCATCCACAAAAATGATCTTGTTCTTAAAACGAACAGTTGTGGCTTGGCTTAAGTTTTTTTATAAATCTAGAATGAAAGTGACAACTTTCTTGAAATCTCTGGGTTTCGAAAATGGTCCTGTAAGATTTTATCACGTATTCATGGTTGTCTGTCTGTGCTGGATTTAAAGGAGTCTTCTGGAGCAAAAATCTTTTGATATCTGGAACTTACTGTCATTCTAAGACCTAATTGCTCATTAAAAGGGGTAAACAATAATAAATCACTGACCCTGTCTTGACTAAAAAAATTGAGAGTTAGAATCTTGATTTTTCAAATTTTTCAAAGTTTCCTTTAAACAAGTTTCAACTGGAGCTACAAACCAAAGTGTTTCAATTCACCCCGCAAATTCGTTTCCTATGACATTATAAAGAATTTTCATTTTTATGACACAATTCAAAAATGTTGTCTATTCTAATGTTGTAATCTGATATGCATAGTTAAAAAATACCATTCATAGGTTTGAAATATAAAGAGATCTGTACTGGCGTACAAAGTTTTGCAGTTCATGAAAACTATGTTTATTAGCGTTCCGTTTCAGCCTTGCTCATAAATCAGCAGTGTTGCCAGAATGACAAAAATATTTTTTTCTACTTCTTATGATATTGCCTTTTTAAAAGAAAAAATACCAAACGGTATATTTATGAACAATTTCTTTGTATAGTCAGGAAGTTTTGTTCCAAATCACCCCGCTGCTCTGATATACCCTGTTTTACGGTAATTGAAATAGTCTTGTAATAATTTGTGAGTTTCAAAAATCCATTAATTTTCAATCAAATATATATTTAATGTTCACTTACTTCTGCTACAAATAAAGGAAGAGCAAATGCAGCACGATGGACATCAGGTGTGTAATACCTTAAATTGAGTTCTTTTAACATATTCGGAGTAAATTTAATGAGTGGATTTCTAAAGTTTGTTTCCTAGGAGAATAAGAAATATAAAAATTAATAATAAAATATATCAAACACTACAAGCTCATTCATATGACACAGAATCAAAATTGCCAAAACAGAAGAATATAATAAAACAGGGTCAGCAACAAATATTAAAAGAAATACTTATCAGGAAATATAATTTAAATGAAAAGGGATTATGTTTTTGAATAAAGTATTCAAAATCATATCCTTTTTTCCAGACCATTTCTAAGTAATGTTATATGAAAAGGACAGTTATTAAACAGGCATTTTGCAGTCATATAAACAAATTGTTTCCAATCTGATAGTTATATAGAGCCTATGGCGTGGGGAATGTAACTTAGTGAATCTCCAAGAGGGAGCTAAAAATTTGGAATTTCTTGTTTAAAAAAAGACTGAATCAAACATCTTTTAGGAGAGCCCTTTAAAATTATTACAAATAAAAATTGAAAACGATTGATCAGAAAACACAATATTTCCAAATGCTAACACAGTCTGTGAAATACAGCCTACAAAAATAAATGAAGGAAATTTACACATATTTTAAACTACATTGGGTTTTTAAATGAGCTGTCGTCATCCTCCCTTGCCCTCCCTTTTTTGGATCCATACTTGCTAGTCTAAAAATGAATAAAAATCGGGGAAAAAAGTAATTTTAATTTAAATTTTATTTCTCTAAAATAATGTAAATTTGAATTACTTATTCTAAAAATAATGTGAATTTGAACAATGCTACAATTTAATTTTTTCATAAAAACAGTACGTTTTGTAATAAATGTAAATTAAGTTGTGATATTGGTAATAATCCAGCTGTAAACGAAGAACACATATTACATAGACATGCTTCTACTCCTGTGACTTATTCAACACAAATTACCTTCAAGCTACGAAATACATGCTAGAAGTTAAATCTTACAACAACAAAAAAAACACTGTAAATGCAAACTTAATCAAATTATCCACATAAATGACTACAAATGCCAATAACCTAAAGCAAATTATGCAACTTAAAACTACATGCATACTTACTGGGTTTTTGCTGTAAAGCACATAACCAATCTGTCCACCTGGATAAGTTGGAACATATGATGAACCATAATCCACCACTGGAAACAAACTCTTGCAAATGTCAACAATTTCCTTCATCATTCCAAGATCAAACCAAAATGATTCACCTGGAAGTTAAAATTTTCTTTAACCTTTAGGAGCCGGGCGGTACACATGCTGTACCGTAACTATTTTTTTTTTAGAGGACGGGGTTGAGATTTTCACTCTAACCCTTTGGAGCCGGGGATTTTTTCAAGGTTTCATACGTCTGGTATGACAGTTTATACCTTCTCTTTTCAATGGAAAAGGAATCTGTGGTTCAACTGTCGTACTACCTGGGTCGAAAGAAAAATTTCTAAAAAACAGCCCAGATCCAAAAGGTTAAACATTAGTTAAATTTCAGAGCAAGAAAAATCGCTTGAACCTTTAAGTAGTATGCCTGTTGTTTTTAATAGATACGAGGGATGCTGAAAAGTTCCTGGCTTTGCTCCTTTCTAGTTATTACTATAAGAAAGCGTGCTATCTCGTAATATTACTGTAAAAATGTAAATTATTTCTCACTCTACAAGCCACTTCAAATTTCAGGTAGAAGATAACTCAGACGCTAAAGTAAGTTCCACGACTGTGCAGTTGAGGGACATTATGAAATGTTTTTCTCCAAAGAAAGCCCGCCAATGATATTTACACTGAAATGTCAGTCACCAGGTGAGAACAGGATTGTTCTTTCTTTAGAGAAACAAAAACTTCATAACGCACCTCAACTGCAACCCGAAACTTGCTTGAGCCTCTGCCATGTTATCTTCTACCTCAAATTAGAAATAGCTAATAGAGAGGGAAAACAAATTATAATTTTACAGTAATATTACAAGATAACAAGCTTTCTTATGGTAACATTTTTTTTTTTTTTAATTTTCAAATAGAAAGGACAAAGCCAGGAACTTCCACAGATTCTGGAAAAAGTTTACAAATTATTTCTTAGTTGAGGGTGAAATAAGTTAAAAAGGTTATGACTGAAATTTCAGTAAGCGAAGATTTGTACAATATTTTTTGAGATATTGATCCACAGGTAACATGTATTTTTTAAGTTCAGCATCTTATTTTAATCATTTCTCGGTGCTCACTATATTTTATGATTAATCTAATGTTGGTTCACCTAGCAAACTATTTGTAAGACTTTCAATTTACGTCACAGACAGCTATGAGGAAATTCTGCTACTGAAAATGGAAATAAGAGTTAATCTTACCTTGAGAACAAGCAATGCCACCAGGCTTAAGAGCCTGTTTTATTGATTCATAGTATGGCTTCTGGAAAAGACCAACAGCTGGGCCTAGGAATGACAAATAAAAAGTACACATTATTAAAAATAAAAGCTCATGCATTCTTCATAAAACTTACATTGCTATAATTTCTAATGATGGTCAAATCGGACATTGTTATGAAATAAATTTTAGAAACCTTACTATAATTTAGCTATGCCTTTAATTACTTTTAGGTGTAGTACTTTACAATGTGTTAGATTTATTCTACAATAACTAAAAAAAGAGAATAAATAATCATAGTCTAATAAGCCCAGAAATTCATCAAAAGTTCATGAATTTACCTCAAAATTAATTATTTGATTTGTAGCTTGTATTGCATATAAAAAAACATGAATACAAAAAAGAAATAATAACATGAATTAACTTTTCAATATTTTACATTGTCTTGTGCTTACTCCTTTACTGAAAATTAACTACTGCACTGCTTGTAAACATTTAATAAATTAAAATGATACATTAAAACTTCAACATGCTCTTCACAAGAATTTTTTTATATTTGTCTTAATACTTCAATTTTTAAAAATAACAAGGCCTTTCTTTACCTTTTGGATCTGAAGAATCCGTGATTATAACATCAAACTCTTCTCTGTGGTTTTTCACAAATTCAATGCCATCACCAACATGAAGTATGAGCTTGGGACTTTCAAATCCTTTGGCCATAAAAGGTAGGAACTTTTTAGAAACTTCAATAACTTTCTACAAGAAAAGACGTTAAATATTACTAACAGGTCAAATGTATGACGAAACAAAAGAACTTCCTTATTATTAAATACTGATAATAATGAAAATTGAAATATTGATATAATTTACTTTATTAAAAAAAATAAAAGTAGAACCATTGACAAATACAAGTTTATTACAGTTGAATCTATTATTTCAAAAAAGGACCTAAGTCACTTTTCAAAATTGCATTAACTGAGGTCTTGCAATATTTTTATATCGACTAATATAGAGAAGGAAAGTTAATGATTGCACAGCAAAGCACCTATTTTGGAGGCAACAATTTTCGTTGGGGAAGAAAGGACATAAGTTCTGAACTTATCCAATTTCTGTTTTCAATGCGAATCATAGTAAGACGCAATATGAACAATCACAGAGCTAGATTTTTCGGTGTAGTGAGGTAAAATCAAGTAACACCTTCACGCTAGTATTACCACAGAAAAGAAAGGTCTCATTTAGAGGGGTTTTTTTGTTCATGAAATGTTGAATTGTATGAAAAAGAAATGCTCAAAAATTTTTATTTAAAAAATGCCAATAATGTTAACATGTCTTTTTGATAGAGTAAGCAAAATGAAAATACAACTAATCTTTATATAGTACAATTGACTCTTTCATCCTGCCTCACTCTCGATCACAAACTGATCTAATTACCCTTCTTCTGTGAAATTACAACTTTATCAAATACAATTGTGATCACACTAGGTGTAATATTTTTATGCATTTTCATAACAGTAGCCCGTTATATTCAAAAATATAAATATTTATTTTATACAACCAAAATTTTTTCGCACATTAGTTTATAGTTCGTTCATAAATTTCACCCTCCTTTCAAAAAAAATACACATCAGATGAGGGAAACTTTGAAATGAAAAGTTAAAGATTCTATTAGCTACAGTATTTTACCAAAAAAAGGGAGAAGGAAGCAATTTGTAAAAGTTTTCCTTTTGCTTTTTTAAAAATAGAGCAAGATAAAAATACCTCATCAATTTCACAAAGAGTAACAGATTCAACAGATGGATGTTTAACAGCTTCTCTAACAGCACCGCCATCTCCACCACCAATAATTAGAACCTAAAAAAGAATGAATAAATTATGCGCAAAAATTTCCAAACTTTACATGGTAGAATAACTGAACGAAAATATTCAATAATTCAACAGCTCAAATCAATAGACACTTCTTTTTGGAAATATTGCCGATTAAGGACTAAAAAATCTAAAGCAGAAGAGAACAAAAATCTGATTTTTATTGAATAGGTTACAGAGTCTTGGAATAAAATATGCAACTATAAAGTATTGTAATACACCGCCAACTCGGCTATTTCGATCAATGGACAGCTGTTTCCTTATTATGCTCAAGGGCTTAGCCCCTGCTTAGGGGCAGTTACTCACTGCTTTATACCTTGAGCTCTGCCTAAAAAAATTTACGAGTTGTACGTACCAAGTGCGGTCACTCGCTGGTATTCTAATTTTACATTAGCTACCAGTTTTTTAGCTCTCTTTGCTTTATAAGAGGATTTTTGCCTCCAACTCGACTACTTACGTATTCCATGCTGATGAGAGCATAATAAGCTCGAAACAGCTGTCCATGGATCGAAATAGCCGAGTTGGCGGTGTATTACATGTTTCTGCCTTAGCCCTTGCTTAGGGGCGGTTACTCACTGCTTTATATCTAAAGTATTGTTCCAGAGAAAATTAGATAAATATTTAGGAAACAATCATATAATGAAACTAAAAGAAGATTCTAGTCTTGTGGACTAACTAATAAATATTCCTACTTGCAAAAAATAATTGGGAAGTTATGAACAGATTCAGCTTTTGATTAACTAAGCAACCTTTAGTGACAAAATGGTTGATTATCATCCCCATAATTGACACTTGAAAGAGCTAGTACTAAAACAAAATAAATGAAATAGGATCCAATGGAAAACTTTGAATCTGGAAACGAAATCTTAGGAGCAATTTTTAAAAAGACAAAATGTAATCAAATTTTAAAGAAAAATCATAAAAGGAGAAAGAACGAAAATAAGTTCAATCGAAGAACCAATTGCTGCTGAGAGTGTCTTTAAAACATTTCATACAACAAGATAATTTACTTAAGGCAATATTATTCCTTTTTGAGTCCTGGAGCTAAGACATAGAACAGAATGAAGTGCAAGACACTGTTGGTCTGAAGTTAACTCGGTGATTAACTTTTTTTTTTTTTAACACCAAAATTTTTAAGTTCTTGTAAGTTCAAATGCTGTTTTTCCTCCAGCCCCATTTATACATTCCTGGAAACATCAAATAATTACTCGTGTGTTCATAACTTTTAGATTTCTCATTCAAGTATAACAAAAAAGAGGATTATTTTACCCTTTTAAAACTGCACACATAAAAAAAGCATAAGACTGTCACAGAAGCTTTAAAGATGCATTTTACAAAATAAAAAAGTGCAAAACACACAAGAACACACTAAATGAATTTTATATAAAAATTTAAAAAAGCACAACATTTTTTCCCACCTAAATTATTATGCTTTTATCTATAGCATGCCATGTTTAAATTTAACATAAGCATGGCAAAAAAAAAAAAAAAAAACTGTCAAACATAGACTGCTCCAATAATTCAAATTCAAAGAAAATTTCAACTTGATAATTATTCTTAACCCTTTAATTACTTCCTTTTACGTAGTAAAGGAAGTATTGTGATCGCGAAAAAAAAATCACTCAAATTTGAGTCTAAATTTTGATTTTGCTCACCCCCGAATGAAAATTCCTTAGTTTTTTTGACCTGTCAGCACGTGCATATGCACCTACCAACATATAAGCAGCCGAAAAATTTTTTTCAACCACCCCCGTGTTAATTACGACGAGTTTTCTCGTGACGTCTGTATGTACGTGTGTGCGTATGTATGTATGTGGGTCGCATAACTCAAAAACTATATGCCGTAGAAGCTTCTAGCTTGGTATGTAGGCTCTGAGGATGGTCTAGTTGTGCACCTCCCCTTGTGGTTGCATTTGAATGTTCCCAAGGGGGTGTTTTACCCCTTTTTTGGGGTAAATCAGTGTTAATTTCAATGCAGACTCAAGTGATATGAATTGGCGCGACCACTTGGCGATATGTCGCCAAGCTTTTGGTCGCCAAGTGTTTGACGCCAACTTGGCGACATATCGCCAAGTTGGCGACAAATTTGGCGATTTTTTTTTTTTTTTTTTTTTTGAATTTGGGTTCAACTTGGCGTTATTGGCGATATTTTGCGAAAAATTCACTGAATGATAATAAAATCAGCAATATTTAGAAAATTAACCATTGTAAAATATTTTTTGCATTGTTTCGTGGCAGATTAGGGGAGTAAATATTTGAATTGTTACCTTGCTCACTCCAAGCACTTTTTTTAACACTTAAGGCAACTACTAAGAAATTTACACGTAAAAGGAAGTAGTGTGGGGTCCATACCAGATTTTTTTTCAATGTTTTAAAGTAAAATAAAATAGCTCCACTGTAACAATGAGAAACAAACCTTTTTGGGATCTGGATGCGAATTCAAAGGTAAGAATGTAATCATTTCTTGATACGAAAATTCATCCCTTTCTGAACACTGAATGGCATTATCTAAAATAAGAGTCCTGCCAAACCTCTTGCTGGAAAACAAAAAGCCAATTAATAATACAATATTTGTACATCTACTATTGCATAGTAAAAAGTAGGTTTAGTTTTTAAATGAAAATATCAAGTAATACAGCAGTACTTCACTTCATACCACCTACTGTTAAAAGTAATTTGTTCATAGAAAATTTTGTGAAAATAAAAAATGTTTTAAATTCATAACAAAAATAATGAAGTATAATAAAAAACTTGCTTATCAAAGAAATAAAATGTAAGCATTTTCCAAAGATTTTTCAAGGATTGATCTCGTGTTTAAGAATATTAAAATCATTGAAATATTTGAATTATAAGAATAATTTTTCAGTCAGTAACACTGCAATATTAAAATGCTATAATTTTAAATAATACAGTATATTTTAACTTTAAAGAACACTCATTTCAAAGAAAAAAAAATGTATCAAAATTTCTGATTATAATAAATTTTGTACCTGCATCTGATGCAAGAAAGAAAAAAATAATTCTGAGTTTTTCTCTATCTCATTCCAAACATATTGACAGTATGGTTTTTTCATTTATTTTATTGATTTATTTTATTATTATATTGATTTCTTTCTTTCTTTTTTTTTTTTTTTGAATAATTAACCTAAAAGAATTATTAGAAATGTGAAGCATAGAATTAATGCAAGGTTGCATCTTTGGTTTTTTGAGCTGGGGCAAAGCTTGAAACTATCCCAAGCCCCACCCATCTTCTTTCAAGTTTTTATATTGAGTTTCAGTTGTAAAAAACAAACACTTAAATAGTGCGAACTTGCAGCTGCCAAGAAGTTGTCGACCAGTACAGGCTAGCTCCCCCTAAAGCTTGCACTGATCAATTAATCTATAATGCTTTAATATTTATTCATGCTGGCAATAAAGAGTTAAATCAAAATTTTAGACAATTACTGGTACATAACATTACTTTTGCTGCAAAAGGAAATTTTTAGAATCACACACACAAATCACATCTACCTTTTTAAGACTAGAATATCTTGATACTTTGATTTTTCATGATACAAAACTTTTTCAACTTCCATCGACAATGCTTGATCTCCATTTAAAGTTCCTGTTTCTGTAAACCAACCTTTCTTAAAAGCATCCATACCTAAAAATGAAGTTTCATTACAATAAGAACATTTATACAGTGCAAAATTATTGGAATACAGAGGCTGTTCACACATTTTTTAGACGATATATATTGGATTCCCCAAAACTAAATTACATTAAAATCATGGGTTTTTAATGTTCTACTTGATTGCCCTTATATCTTTTGTAACAGTAATTTCTAGGATAGTAATGCCTTTTGAAATGTCAGAAGAGACATTCTAGACAATTCCTCCTGAACTGCTTTATAAAATCCTGTAAGCGTTGTGAGATGTTTGGAAAATGCAGATTTTAGAAGTCTGAAAATACTAAAATCTATAAATGATACATTGGGAGATTTAGTAGGGGAATCCGTGGGGGCCGTGGTAGCACGATTGGTAAGGCGTCGGACTCATGACCGGAGGGACCCGGGTTCGATCGCCAGCCGATCAAAGATCCACCGTCTTGATTAATGGTGGCTGGGGGACGTTAAAAATGTTGTGGTCACAAGGTTCTCCAAGTGAAACAATACCTCTGGGGGTGATGGGCCAAGGGTTTGCTCGACCCTTGGTTCTGGTTCAAAAAGAACAGAGCGCTCTTCAGGGTCCTATCCCGGCTAAACCACAAGTTGTGGTAGGTACAGGGGACCCTGGAGTGTGTGAAGTGAAGGGGTATCAGTGATGGTTATGGCCTTGATACTGGTTTTTTGTTCCATTTCTTTTTGAAAATTTACAGTGGAGTTTGACGCGTGATTGCTAGCTTTGTCTTGATCAAGTTCCACAGATTGATGGCACCGAAGATAAAGCAATAGTATTTCCTTCAGAAAAATTCATAAAATACACTGCTCAAAACAATTTCATGTAGTCCTCCTTTCATATTGGTAGCCTGTTAACGTTTTACCACCCGGTGCTCCACCAACCCGGATCTGCTCACCGGCTCTCTTTTCAAACTCTGTAGTATGCTAGTTTTGAACTTGATGTCAGACACAACGCTTTAGCACTAGCAAATGAAATTAGGATTTCAACTCGCTGCGAGGTTAAGCGAAAAGCAATGATTTACAAGCAGTAAGCAATGTGTTTCGATAAGTGTAAATCAAAAGCTTGGACAGTCGTTGGTTGGTTAGTGGTGGGCAAAACAAAAGTCAAAGTAGCAGAAACCATTAGTTTCACATGGTGTGATTTTCAGGACCTGGAACTGATTTTAAAAGGTTAAAAATGTAGATGTATAACAAGTGCAAGGTCATAAACTAAAAACAATGACCAATGAAAATCGATAACTAAGGTTAACCTCAGAGAAGCGAAATATGGATGCCTCTTTTCTTTAACAGACCGTTCATTAGGATACTGGCAACACAATTTCGACTCTTGTCAGAATAATTACCTCGTTAATGGACTCCTGACTTTGAACCATTTATGCTACAGACTTTAGTCTCATGCTTTCAAAGAAAAATGATGCTTCTTGTCTTTCAAGAAGCTTGACTTTTCAGTTTTTCTTTTTTACAATTGCAGTAAAAAAGTTTTTGCACTGATATTTGATACTATTTTATTGATTCCTAATGTTTAAAAAATTCAACTTTAAAATAACTTAAGCTAATGGAGCAGAGCTACAATATTAATCGAAGTTATTGGTAAAAGAAAATGAACTTTCTGGCAAAATAAACTTCATGAGCTTTTGCATGAATTAATTATGGATGTATCAGTTGAAATTTCAATGACAGAATGCTCCATTGATGAAGCCAAGGTCGGCGATAGTAGTTCTGCACTAGGCAATATTTACAGCAGTTACCAACTGCCACTAAATAAATTTAAAAAAAAAACATTGAACATATTCTCCCCCAATATTACAAATGGATATGAAATAAAAATTTTGATCATAATTTTAATGATTTTTTGAAACTTTCTTGAAAATTACAAAAAAAAAGAAAAGTAACTCGAATGAAAAAAAAAAGCTTTTGGTAACTAAGACATTTACATGAATGTAAAATCAACCATAAATATAAAATGAATATTTCATATTATAATATAATACTTTCACGACATAAGATTGCGTCCAACATTTCTCATTTACTTTTAACTTTTCACTACCTTATCTTGATTTCCAACCGTGGAATTTAAAAATACATTTTAAAACAGTTGCCTGCATTAAACGTTCAAAAATTTGGTAGTAACAAAGGCAGCAGGGTTTTGTTACTCTCAAAAATTAACACAAAATATCTATATAAAATAGGTAAAATAAAATTATCAAAATACAAAAAAGTAATTAACATCAAAAATTACATGCAAAAAATTGGTCCAAGAGTTTTAATTCACTACAAAAAGAATTAATATATAAAAAAGGAATATTATGATTATTACACAAGCACATTTTAGTCATGCGACAAGCAAAAGCACGGGCATGCAACTTGTTTAATGTAACACATTTAAAGCATGCTGAGGCTTGGCTGCAGGAACTCACCTAATGCACTTGTTTAAAAACAAAGGCTGAAGATCAAAAACTGAATCTGAAATAAACCCATACAATGTTTTAACACAGCAAAAATCACATCTTTACTCTTTCTCAAAATATTATTCTATATCATTCTCAAAAAGGATTAATAAAAAAATTGTTCTTTTCTTTCTCTATATTTTTTCAAAGTGGATTCAAATTGCTCTAAACAATTTGAATTTAAAATGAAATCACATGAAATTTGTTTTTGTTGTTACAGTGATAAGGATCTAAAAATCTTAATATTTTATATTTAAAAAAAGGGTCCTCAAACGAAATAAATTAACTAATATCAATAGTTCTGATTTTAAAAAAAATGAATATTACACTACACAATTACTTACATGAAATTGATGAATAGATAATTTAAAGAAACTATAACTAACAAAGAGTAAATACAAATACTTAGGTACAAATTTATAGTACACAATCTCTTTTGATACTACAGATTTTTTAATAATTTATTTCAGAATGTTTATCATTTTGAAACTTAAAACTCAAATGATTAATGTTGCTTATTATTATTTTAGAATCTTAAAAGCTTTCAGATTAAAACTGCATTTGATCAAACTGTTACAACAGTGTAAAAGCCAAAAATGCAACAAAAAAAACGTATTTGCTAAAAACTACATCCACCTAGAATGTTCTGCACTAAGAACTAATTAGTGATATTATTTGCTTCAAAGCTTTACATAATTGTTTATAAAAAATATATATGAATACAAAAAATATCAACATTATGTAGAACATTGAACTCTCTGAAATGCTCAAAATTCAAGAAAAATTGCTTGGTTAGCATAGCAAATTATATGAGAGTTTCAGTTTCAAAACCAGCTCAATCTCATTTTTAAAATCCCACTGAAAAAAAAAAAAAATACTAATTAAAATACAAGTGTAACGACCAGCAATAGGCTATGGGCCCAGCTAGGCTTCTTAAAGCTATCTACTCCCTTGCTCATTACAGCCTTTTCTGGTAAACTGTACAAAGTGCCCACAATCCTACTAAACAAGTAATTTTTTCATATTTCCATTAAATAGCTTGAAACGATCACACTTTGTCCTGCTTTCCATGCAAAAATTTAACCCATTTTAACATCTTTCATTTTGAAATATAAACAACTGAATCATGGCAATAGAATATTTTTGAGCAATTAGCAATGCCAATTAAAACCCCCCAAATAATCTGCAAGACAAACCAACATAGAATTTAATTGCAAAAACTGAATTAGCACCAACAGTGACACGTGCAGAAAAATAAAAATAAGAATAGTAAAAATATCCGTTCGCAGAAATTTAAGATTTCTTTCTTTAAAAACCTTAGTTTTTTATCGCTATAAGTAAGAAATAGTCTATCAACTTTTGAAAGAATCTACAAAGTACACCACAGCGTCATGCTATTTGTACTGCAAGGCTGAGCTGGTTTTGACACAAAATTCCAGGTACATAATCAGGGGTCAATCTAGAGAGAAATTAGGTCCGTTAAAGGACCCTTCACAAAATTCAGTCACTTGAAAAGGGACCCTTCACAAAACTCAGTTACTCAAAAAGGGACCCTTCACGAAATTCAGTCACTCAAAAATGGACCTTTCATAAAAATCCCACACTCGAAAACGGACTCTTCACAGAAATCAGAGTTTAAAGAACGATCGGGAATATTTCTCGCCTTAACTATTTTTCACAAAATTACAAATTAGTTTTCACAAAATTCCAAACTATTTTTCACAAAATTCCAAAAACAGGACCTTGGTCAAATATCCTGGATTGACCCCTGATAATATACTCAACCCCCAGGTTCGCCATTACAGGGGGCCCAGGAGAATCAATTGCCCCCCCCCCCCCACACACACACACACAAACACAGACTGAAAAGTTAGAAATGACAAGCTTGCCAACACTCTCTTCTGTTAACTTTACAAAAAAGAAGACAAACCTTTGAGAAAAGCATACAAAAAGTAGAAATTATTATTTTTCAATGATTGTGCTGATACAAGATTTAAAACAATTTTTAAAATTTAAGTTAATGGTATACTCAGTTTGATAACATTTGAAATTGCTGATTTATACTTATGATTTACACGTTTTATGAACTATTTTGATAAGTGAAAGAGCACAAGCAGACATAACTATACAATAGAAACCTCAGACCTGAAAATAAATTCTTCGATTACAGTGACAAAAATAATAAACATTTTAAAAGTAATTTTTCGAAATTTTACCCAAACACATTTCAGAAGAAAAAATAAACTTTTAGAAAAAGCTTCTTATCATAAGATACTCACCAAATAGGTCGAATACACTGTCACTCTTTGGCTGTAACACAAAAAAAAAAAAAAATGAATTGTCATTGTTACCTTTTTTTTTTTTTTTTGGACAATAAAACTGCATGAAATGTTGAAATATGCGTTGTTAAATTTTTGATTAAAAAATATAATCTGAAATGTAGTTTTTCATAACAGAAATGCCATAGTGTTTGCGGGATAATAAAGCACTTTTTTCCTCTTGTTTAATTTGAGAGGAATCTAATTAGCTTCAATTATTATTTGATTGTTAAAATTTTGCTACGTCAAAAACATGGTTACACAATTAAGAAGAAAATTATCACCATATAAGAAATTAAGGCAGACTGAAAATTTCCACAAATAAAACAAATTACAAATACCAAAAAAAAATAATTATATTCAAATGAACTACCGTGACCGCCGCTTAGATGAATAACGCTTGTTTTAAACAGTTTTATTCATTAAAGCAGACAATTCAATTCAAAAACGTCCACTGTATAATAAAGCTGGAATTTGTTCTATTTTTGACAATTTGATTCATTAAAGCGGCTGACACAATTAACCACTGATTCAATAAAGTATTTTCTACTGTATTACAAATTCTTTATAACGCGATTTTTTTTAAGTTGGCGAGTTAACACTAAGCAAGATTTTTACAAAAGTCCTCGAAAGATTTGAAAGTAGAGAATTTTTCAAGAAATTATGAAATGAATAACATTTGATTATGAGAATATTATTTCATAAATAAATGCTTAATATTAAAAGTAAAATTAAGCACTTTGAAATTATTCCAATTTTCAAACTAAACAGCAGTTAGATTTGAAACAAATTAGACAATTACTACTCGACTAAGTTCAATGATATTACTAATTTACTCCAGTTGCATTTTAGTTACTCGAGTCACTTAAAGATGGAAGATCCCTGTGGCAGAATTTTTTTCTACTTTCTGCGACAAATTTTCTGGAACCAATTTCTTTCTGCAATACTAGAATATCCTTCAATAATAAATATATAAGCAAACTAATTATATTCATAAAGTTAACATCAATACTACATAGCTTCATGGTTTTTGAAACTAACTCCCAGTTATAGCAAAAATTATTTCTCTTGATTTTTTACTGTACAACTAAAAATGTTCAATGGTTTTTCATCCTCTTATGGATATATTTCTACTGTTTCTTGATACTTTGATGCAGATAGCCTTTTACTGTTTCAAGCATTAAGTACTAAGAATATTCTAATAAGAACAATAATAACAGGAATTAGGATTGTTTCCACAGAAGAATAATATGTTAAGACTGTTCTTCAGAATGTTTTTACTGCTGGATGCTTTATTTACTTATTTTTTCAGTCTTTCCTCCCAACCACAAAAATCTTTCTGCACAATGTATCTCTGATTCTGCGACAACGTCGCCGTGTCGGCAACTTTCTGCCACAGGGTGGAAGATAAAACTAGAAATTTATGGTAAAAACATTTCAGATGTTTGTAACAATCCTCAACTGATAGAGAATTTTATTAAAAAATTGTACTTCAATCAAATTTTATTAGAGATGATTTTTGATGTTGAACCTGTGCAAAGAAACTTTTCTGGTGTATGAGGTTCAGTACTTTCTAAAGAATTCAAAAACATTAAATGATAACAATTTGACTAAGGGCTGACCTTCTGATATTGATGAAGAAACAAAAGATATATCCAAGACCTTTGATTTTAGTTCTAATGGCAGCTGCCAATGCTTTTAACTTTTTTTTTTTTTTTTTTTTGAAGATCAGTGTGCCATATCAGCACTACTCAGTAAATTAGCTGGTATAGGGGTAGGAGGTAAAATTCTAGTTGGGTTAGGAATTGGCTGACAGGAAGGAAACAAAGAGTAGTTGTTAGGGGTAACTATTCTAAATGGAGTGAGGTTTTAAGTGGGGTTCCCCAAGGATCAGTTTTAGGTCCACTTTTGTTTATTATTTTTATGAATGATATTCATGAAAATGTTTCTGGAATCATGAATTGTTTTGCTGATGATGTCAAAGTTATGGGGGTTGTAGAAAATGATGAACAAGTAAATCAGCTGCAAGAAGATTTGGATCATATTACTAAGTGGGCAGACAAGTGGGGCATGGCAGTAAATGTTGGGAAATGTCAAGTGCTGCATTTAGGTCATGGGAATAAGCATACAAGCTATTATTTACAGGGTTCAGTCATTAGTAAGGCAGAAAATCTTATGGATCTAGGTGTCTTAATAAATCAAGACTTCAAGTTTAGTCAACAGTGCAGCATAGCTAGTAACAAAGCCAATAGGATGCTTGGGTTTATAAATAGATCTATTTCAAACAAATCTAAGAAGGTTCTTCTGCCTTTATATAGAAGTTTGGTAAGACCTCATTTAGAGTATGCTGTTCAGTTTTGGTCTCCATATCTTAAGAAAGATATTAATTTATTGGAAAGGGTACAAAGGAGGGCTACAAAGTTAGTGAAAGGACTTTCTAATTTAGACTATGATTCCAGACTTAGAATGCTTAATATGTATAGTCTTGAGCAAAGGAGAACCAGAGGGGACATGATTCAGTTGTTTAAATTTATCAAAATGAAAGATGTTATAGGGTTAAATTTTTGCACGGAAAGCAGGACAAGGGGTCATTGTTATAAGCTGTTTAAATCTCAGGCTAACCTGGAAATTCGGAAAAATTACTATTTTAGCAGAGTAGTGGGAACTTGGAATAGTTTACCGGAAGAGGCGGTGAGGAGCAAGGGAGTAGATAGTTTTAAGAGGGCCATTGATCTTCATTGGGATCTATAATTTGACTAGGACCAGCCCAGTTGGGCCCAGAGCCTGTTGCTGGTCGTCACATTTGTATTTGTATTTGTATTTATGATGTGGTTTCATTTAAAATTTTTGACAAAACATTTTACAAAATGCATAAAGAATTTTAAAATCTGCAACCGAGAAAAACATCTTTTTTTCATGCTATAGAATATTTTCTAAAATGGTAAATTTTTGCACATTGTTTCCAACTACAATTTAATTAACACTAAAACTTCCCTTTATTGTCTCAGTTGCTAATGGAAATATCGTGTAATTAAGAGGTTCATTATAGATGTCAGAGAAAGTTTTTTTTTTTTTTTGTTTTTTTGTTTCTTTTTTGAAAATCGAATTTGGCCATACAGATCTCTTAACCTTTAGGAACCGGGTGGTACACATGCTGTACCATGTCTTTTTTCTTTCGAGGACAAGGTTGAAATTTTCACTCGAATCCTTTGGAGCCGGGGATTCTGCTACGACAGTTTATACCTTCTCTTTTCAATGGAAAAGAAATCTGGTTCAAATGTCGTACTACTTGGATCGAAAGAAAAATTTCTATATGAACAGCCCGGATCCAAAAGGTTAAGCAGGTGTAAAGAGGGGTTTGTTATACTGAGGCTTGACTGTATATTTTCACTTAATGGATGAGTAAATCTGTACTCTTACTATTTTAGCAGGGTAGTGGCAGCTTGGAATAGTTTTCCCAAAGAGACTGTAAGGAGCAATGAAGTAGATAGCTTTAAGAGGGCCATTGATCTTCATTGGAGTCTATAATTTGACTAGGACCAGCCCAGTTGGGCCCAGAGCCTGTTGCTGGTAGTCGCATTTGTATTTGTAAACATACATTTTTAAGTAAAAATCTCTAATTTTTTTTTAAAAACAAACCAACTTTCTGCTTAAAATCTCACAGTTTACAAAAAAAAAGATAATCAGATAAATTCATTATTTATAAAAATTGCATCTCATTCAAAATTAATGGTTGCCTGAGAATTAGATTAATTTGGATTGTTTTTGTGTGGTTTGAAGTGTGAACAAAAAGCTACTATGGCTATTTTCAAAAATATTTGAGTTTGAAAGTTTTGTGCATATTTCTGAAACAGAAAATAAATAAATTGGACTGCTGTAAATTTATATATTTTTTGTTGTAGCTATATATTTGTTTACACATACATATTAGTTTATTTAATTTTTTTGAAGCTTTTCAACGAAAATAAAACGTGTAAAAAACACTTTATATCTAAAAATCAATTTTTTGATTTTCTCCATTTATTTTAAGAAAACGAGGAAAAACTTTTTTCCACCGCTTCAAATTTTCCGGAAATTTTGCATCTCTAGTCATATTTATACAAAATGTTGCGGAAAATGAACTTTAGCATTTCACTCTATTGGTAATATTGCTTACAAGCGAATAACTACGAAAATTGCACTTTAAATTTACCGATTTCAAAGCATTTAATTGTTGGTATAACTAAAAAAAAATAATTAAATTTCTATTTAAAAATTTACATTTGCGCTGCTTATAATTTATTTGGTATAAAAAGCTCTGAATAGGAGATAAATTAAAATTTCAAACAAATCTGATTTAGCTTTTAAAAATTTTGTAAGAGAAACTTACAAAGCGTCTTTCGCCGGCAACCAGAAAAACGTGAAGACCCAACTTTTCTTATTCTTATCATCACATGAAAGCATTAAGTTCAAGGTTCAACAAGATAAAGTTGTTCACCCAGCAATTTTGAAGTCAACGGGATTTGATTTCTTTTTACGAAATACGATGTGAATGGTTTAAATGAAACACACACTTTTTCTGAGCACAATAGCTGTTTATAATAAATTTAAGGTTTAAAAAATCAAGAGTTTATTATACTTACCGAAGTACCCATTACTCAGAATAGAAAATTTCAGCACCCAAACACATCTACGTTAAACGTTAATATAAATGTCAAAGGAGAGTTGAAAAAATATATACGTCAAAATAACTCTTTTTCATTCAACATGTCATTCGCTCGCTGAAAAATGAAACGGTTAAAGATAATAATGAAGCGTCTCGTGTTTCTTATGAAACCAAAACTTTTAGCACGTTTTAACATAAATTCATGAGAATGATAGTTACTTGGCATAATTTTAATTACAGAATGTGAGAAAAATCTATACAACTCATTATAGATTTGTTGTAAATCTTTTCAACCTTTAAGTTCACGTCCAAAGCACAGAGGAGCCCAGATGGAACCTCTCAAAAATTTGTAGTATTCGGCACTTTTTGTTTCGGACCTTTCATTCGGTAAAAATTATGAATCTTTCCTTTCCACCTCTTAAAAATATAAGGTCAGGGAGCATTAGAATTTGCAGTCGTAAAGGGGGGAAAAAGTATCCTTTTAGAAAACTATATTTTTTTTCTTTCATCTTAGAATCATCTGAATCAATATAGGTTATTCCACGAAATAAGAGAGGCATGCGTTTTTTTGCTTGATAGAATGCTATCTCAAATAATCGTGTTTCTCTTCATACAAACTTTCGAAAAAGAGATAAGAGTAAACTATCCCTTCGCGTTCAACAACTGATATCGTCTAGAATCATTCAGAAACAGGGGCGATAGTTTTGTTGAATTATGATTGTAAATTCTCTACTTTTCTTTGCAGTAAGCCCTGCAAGTTATAAATAGTACAAGAGTCAGAAAGAAATTTACATGATGAAGAGAAAGAAATAACACCCGCAGGGCACCGATAGGAAACGAACCCAAGACATTGGCCAATACTGACTTTCCATATCGACCAGTATTGTAGAGAGTTTGGTGGTCGACATTAGCCAATTTTTTTGCTTTAGTGGCCAATACCAAGGACGAGTATTGCCCAATGTTGTGGAAAAGTAAACGCTTGATGTCGGCCGACCCAACTTTTGTGATATTTTGGAAATTGCTACTGTACTGCTTGGGAAATAACGCTTCTCGCCGTCCAGTTTCAAAAGTCACTTCATGTTTCCTCTGAGAAGGAGTGTCTTCGTGAATTGAAGCTAATGCTGTCCAAATGTTGAAAGTAATTCGTAAAATGTGAAAGAGAGTGGGAATAAACATTAGTCAAAAGTTGTTTAAAATCCTTATTTTATAATAAAAGTTAATGTTTGAGTAAGAAGCGCAGCTCCCCAAGGACGTGTATAAATAGAGAGAGCCTTAATTTCTTCCAAATTAAGGAAAAATTTAAGAAAAAGCATAATTATTCGGCAGTAAGTAACCGCCCCTAAGCCAGGGCTAAGGCTACAGTGTTCTAATTTCACATTAGCTACTAGTTTTTGCTGGCTCTCTTTGCTCTTTTAGTAGGATTTTTGCCTCCAACTCGTTTAATTCCTATTCCATGATCCCATGCTGATGAGTGCAGAATAAGCACGAAACTGCAGTCCATGGAGGGAATAAACGGGCTGGTGGTGTATAGTACATAATTATTTGGTTGACATTTTTCAAATAATTTCCCGAAAATACAATGCGAGAGGAGAGAGCATTCGGCCTACCAAGCTGGAGGGGTCTCTCGCACCTTTTAGCGAGCGGCGTAATGAAGGTTTTGCTTTTCCCAGTGCCGAATCTGGGTGGGGGCGGGAGGAGGGGAACCGTGTCCCAGATCCTAACGTCAGACTGAAGCAAATCTGACTCCGTATACCTCCAAGAACGGAATTAAAAGAGGACCCTGATTTCCTTGAGGACCTTGATACAAAATTTCATTCAATAGCTTGAATGCCAGAAAGTTCCCGTGAGACACGTTTCATTTTGGAAGTGGCCAATATAACCGCAAAGGAGCCCCATCCTTTTATTTTTCAATTCATTATAAAACAATGTTTAGTTTCGGGCCAAAGACATAGGGTACATTTTTCTGTTCAACTTATAACAGAGTACATTTTTTACTTCAAAATAATTTTTATTTTTGTGTTATTTGAAGGCACGAGAAGAGTATGTGCAAATATCAATTTATGTACTTACAAAAAGAAAAAAGAATTTTAAAAGAAAATTTTATACATTGGTAATGGTTTTTTAAGCGCTTGAAAAGAAATTGCATCCATTTCTGTAAAACTGGCTCATTTTTCCTTCACTGTGCAATTTTACAGCTTTCAGATAAATCGAGGGGAATCTAATGCTTGATAAGAGGCTATGCAAAACATACTAGTTACTTAATTTAAAATTTTTACCCCCTCTAATGTGTACGAGTTGTTTAGAATCAAAACCTGTTAAGTCCAGTTCTTAAAATGCATAGTTCCAAGAGCCACTGCATAGTTCTAAGGGTTTTGACTTAAAACCCTTGCTTTATATTCACTTTTTATTGAAATCTAGTGCCTTTACCAATGGACTAAACAGCCTTTAAGCTCTTAGTAAAGGAGCTTTTAAATTTATACTTTAAATAAAATTATGCTTTTAAAAAATGGACAAAACGGGTTTTGATTCCAAATGGTTCAAGACTAACATTTTTGTAAAAAAAAACCATTGTGATTTTTAAATATTTTTTAATTTTTTATAAATTTAAAAAAATCTGCCCCATGAATCTTAAAACGGATTATTTTAAGTTTTTTAGGATCCTCCCCCCCCCCCTCCCCTCCATATACAGTCAAACCTGGTTAATTTGATAATGCTTAAGACGAATTACTATTCCAATCCATGTTCTAATTTTTGTTGTTCGGATAAGGCGAACTAGGGTTAAAACAAATCTTAAAGGTCCCTTTGAGCTTGTTTTAACGAGGTTCCATTGTAATGATATAAATTAAGTTCCTTTTATTCGAAAAATATTCACAAGATTTATTTTTGTGTGCTTTTTGAAAGGTCATAATATTGTGTTAAAAAGTAAAATCTTTTCAATGGTGCTTCTTGTGTGATCTTAATATTGAATTAATCAAGTAGATTAATACATTGAGTGTAAATATAGGTTCTAAATCAGGTTAGTTAATTGTACTTGTGTAAAAAAAAACTTGCTATGCTCATGATTGTTTCAATATTCATTCAGCATGATGCACATTTCTTCTTTAACTATTGATTAACATCATTCATTATCTTGCATGCTCTTCATATAATGTACATGAATTACTGGCTACCAGAAATTTCAGCTGGGTACCACTTTTTTTTTATTATTATTTCTAGAATCCTGGTTATCAATAATATAGACAAAAAAACTAAAGAGATTCCAGTATTTTTATTGCAACTTTTTAAATAACTTTTATTAGCTTTGGTATAATATAATTTGAAATTTTACAGAAACTTAATATTTCAGGATACTCTTTTTCAATAACAAGCTTGGACATAAATAACATGCTCTCATACTAATTTTTCAGTCAAATTTGCCAGAAAAACAACACATTATTGCAACATAAAATTTGTTTTTTCAAGATCGAATAAAATATGTGCACCAAGAAAATCAAAAATAAAACAATCAGTGCAAAATAACAATTTATATGAAATATATAATTTAAAAAAATGGTAAGACAAAAATAAAATACCCGCATTATTGCTCCATAACTTTCACTATTCCTTCAGTAAAAATATTAATCTTTGACACACTTTATTTATATTAACCAGGCACACCTCAATTCAACTTAAAAAAAAGGAATGTAACTAAAAAGAGCATTTGATATGAGCATATATATGAAGGTAATCCAGATACTCAAATTAGGAATTAAAATTTTACACAAGAAAAAAATTTTAACAAGCTCACGGAGAAGGAACAAAGCTATTTATTCTTAACAAACTAACTTAACCAACAATTCAAAACTTAAAAAATACTGAAGGAATAGTTCTTATAAATAATTCGTAACATAATAATCAAAATCTTATATTTATACTATCTTCAAATAATTCTATACAGCTGTGAACTTTAACATCAAAAATTAAAATTTGTATAAGGACATTAGCTTCCGTGTTAAAAAAAAACGAGTTAAATATAATAAGCCAAACTAATTTAAAGAGAAAACAGGATGTTCAGTCCTTTTTAGATAGAGAATATAAAACATTTTTTTTTTTTTTTTCAAATCTCAGAGAAGTAACATTTTACCACAGAAAACAATGTTTTTTAAACAAATAACGATAGAATTTTAAAAAGAATATACAACACAGAGTTTACTATAATAACATAAATCATACACAAAATGTATTGCTTGAAGATGCAAAATAAGCTCAGCAGAAACGGAAAATAATTGTAAAGACTTTCCCAAAATTTTATAATTATTTAAACTATATAAAAGAAAACCAGAGAAAAAAATGTTATCTTATAGGAAAATTCGAAATTTTAAAGAAAATCAACATCAAGAATAAAAGTAAAATTTTCAAAAAATAGGAACTAAAACAAACAAGCTCGATTGAAAATAGACTAAATAACTGCAACACTTATTGAAGCCTTGAAACCATCAAACATCTTTTCTTTCTTGGAGGCTGAATAGGAATTCCAGCAATACCTTTCTTTTTTATTGTGTCTTTAGCTCTTTTAATACGACGGTGAGTAGAAAATCCAAATTTTTTGTGCTGACACTGTTCTTTAATATTTATTTCATACATAAAACCAGCAATCATAACATCGCACCTTTAAATATACAAAATTAGAACATCAGTTAAAAGATCTGGACAATATAGAACACATAATCAGAAAACATAGCAAGAATTTAAATAGAATTTTAGACTACATTTTTTGATGCATTTTGAGTGAAAATATAGAAAAGCTTTGGTTCTTATATTTAAAAAATAACTAAGAAAATTTGAATGTCTTTTAGAGCAATGACAAATTGCTATATGTTTTCTTTTTGAACCTCAAACATAATGTAGTCCCTCTTTCTGATGGGCAGTCTGCCAATGTCTGGTATCTTGGTGTTCCACCAACCCGGACCTGCTCGACATCCCCTGCAGCACATGGTAGTGCAGTCTTTAATAGTCCAAGTGCACCACCATACAGGACATGGTGGCAAAGGACGCCCACACATACACACCTATCGCAATCTGCCATTGCAAAAAACATAATTTGAATTTGGGATGTTAAAATTTAAATTATTTTATGTTTACTTTCATTTGAAATTTAACCAAATGTACAGAAAGAATATTATTTAGAATTTGTCCTGTATTTTCTCACACATATTTAATTCCAGATGGACAGGAGTGTGCCACATATGGGCCAGCTATTGTTGGATAGCCATTAAAATTTACCCATGTACAATCTTTGTGTTCTTAAATGGAACTAGTCGTGCGACACCCACCCATGCCGATGTTTAATATTTCAGGAAAAAAGTTTTGTACAATAATTATTCTTATTAAAACATTTATATCATTAATCAGTAGTTGCAGTATCTTTCTCATTAGAAAAATTTCCTATAGTTACCATCGAAGTTTTAGTCAATGTTTTTTAAACACCGCTGTTTTGTGTTCGCAGGTTTTTCCATGTTGATATTTTCTATTCCAGCAAAAAAAAAAATCATTAAAATATGCAGGAAAAAAGTTACATCTTTAATCAATAGTTTCAATTTCTGTCCCTCTGATAAGTGTTCAATAACTACCATCAATGTCTGACAGTAGATATTTTTTCGTGAGAGAAAGAAAAAAGTGATATATCCAATAGATGTACAAAAACTGTTCTAATGTGTCTTTCAGAGCAATCTAAATATTTTCTGTCAGTATATTATCTCAACATGATCAATTACAGAAGTTTTTCTTTCCTTAATAAGACCTGAGACAAATTTTAGCAATATAGCCATCTAAAACTTAAGACATTTAATTTTAAGCTGCTTGATAAATATAAATTACTATCTTAGCTTCAAAAATATTTCAAATTTTATAACTAGTAGGCAAAAATATCCAACAGAATTTGCTTAAAAATGGAGATGAAATTTTACAAAATAATAATAAAATAATTAAATTAATAGCAAAACATGCATCACTTGATTGCATGAATTTTGCAGCCTCCTTAAGCAATTCTAACCTCAGTAAAACTTTGCTTCCTTTCGCTCAGGGCTCACTATTGTTCACATCTCTATTTTTATCATTACAGAAATTAGAGGGAGGTTTAATAACTTGATAATTTCATTTTAAAAATGGCTTAAAAAAATTACTATTTTAGTTTAAAAAATGCTATTGATGCAAATAATAATAATAATAGTAATAATTTTAATGTATGTACATTAACACAAACAGATGAAAAACTGAAAAATTAGAAGCAAATTTGTTTAAAATTCAGTTTTCCCAAAAATAATGAATACAATAAAAGTTGAAAAAAAAATAATAAAAAAAACATAACTCAAATAACCTTCTAAATTTTAAAACAATTCTAACACTTACAGGTTGTAAAAGGATTAAAATTTAAACAGCATTCAATTCATAGATGAAACATGTCGTTCTATGCTGGCAAATTAAAAACTTCTTCACTTGCATGTTACAGAAATCATGAAAACATAAGTACAAGAGATTGAAATTCTGAAAATTTTTCGTGTCATCAAAATATGATAGCTTTTAGAAAGAAAAATTAATAAAAATTAATTTCTCGCCATGTTAAATTCATTTTAAAAAAAAAAGTGATTTACATAAGCCTGCGCCTAAAATATGCTAATCATCACTTATATGTTTCACATAGCTCTTGTAATGCATCATCAATTAGAAGAAATTATTTGCTATTTTTTATCTAGTTTGGGTACACTCCCTAACATATGATTCCGCTGGCGCCTATGGTTAATGCACGGATTTTTTTAAACATTTCAGTATTTCTCTGCAAGAGCAGGAAGGCAATAATTCTTAAAAGAAAAATCAAAATAAAGCTCCCAACTTACTTTTCACTTCCATTCTGAAATGCTTCTTCAATTATATCATTGGACTCATCATCATATTGCCACCAACTATCACAGGAACCTTCATAAAACCATTTGTAGTCATTCGTCTCTTCAAGAACTACTTTATTGACCATTACTGGGTTATGAAGAAATGTATGTTGTACTATCTGGAGAAAAATTAAAACAAAATAAGTGCAAAAAAAAAAGCGGATCATTAAAAATATATATAACGTGCATAATAACATACTTCACGACAAAGAGCACATCTCCCATTGCGTAAAATGAAACCTTTGGCACACAAGAAACAAAATATATGAGAGCATGGTAACTTTACAGGAAACTTGTACTCATTCAAACATACAGAACAATTTTGCAGCTCCTTTCCAGCATCTAAAACAAATTTAAATCACATTGTTTCAGACTTTTAAAGGAATAAACAGATCATTTACTTTTGATTAGCGTAAAGATAATACAAATACAAAAGATGACGACCAACTACCAGGCTCTAGGCCTAACTAGGCTGGTCCTAGCCAAATCACAACCCCCAATAAAGATCCAAGGCCCTCTTAAAGCTATCAACTCCCTTACTCATAACAACTTCCTCCGGTAAGCTGTTCCAGGTACTCACAACCCTACTGAAATAGAAATTTTTCCTCACCTCTAGGTTAGCCTGAGACTTAAATAGCTTAAAACAGTGTCCCCTTGTTCTGCTTTCTAAACAAAAATTTAGCCCATCAACATCATTCATTTTGATAAATTTAAACTGGATCCTGTCCCCTCTGACTCTCCTTTGCTCGAGACTGTACATTAGGGTGGTCACAAGTAACATGGAGAAAATTCTTTTTCAACTAATCTTTTGCGGCACCCCCCTAAAATGTGCCAATGGGCTAGAAAATGAGATTTGCAAAGTTTTAGCTAAATCGGATAATATTAACACGTGCCGCAAAGAGGGTAAAGTTAAGAAAAACAGCGATTTTTATCAAAAATTGTAGTTTTTACTCTGTAAAACCAAAACTACTGATCCTAGAAGCTTTACTTTGGTCTAATTTTGTAGGAAATTTTATTTTCTTTAAGTCTAATCTTATTTAAAGTTTCGAAAAAAATGATTAAATATTTTTCAGAATTTTCACAAGTCAGGCTGCAACGCAAATCCTCGAAATTGCAAGTAACATGGGGAAATTTTTTTTTTCAACTAATCGTTTGAGGCACCCCCCTAAAATGTGCCAATGGACTAGAAAATGAGATTTGAAAAGTTTTAGCTCAATCGGATAATATTAACACGTGCCTCAAAGTGGGTAAAGTTACGAAAAACAGCGATTTTTGGCCAAAAATCGTAGTTTTTCCTCTATAAAACCAAAACTATTCATCCTAGAAGCTTTATTTTGATCTCATTTTGTAGGAAATTTTATTTTCTTTAAGTCAATTTCATTTAAAGTCTCGAAAAAAATGATTGAATATTTTTCAGAAATTTTCAAGTCAAGCTGCAGCGTAAATCCTCGAAATTGCTTAGAAAAAAATAAATCATTAAAATGTAAATTAATAAGTTCTTTTAGTAAATTTGATGAACTCTACAGATAAGGTTGACTTTTTAGAGAAAAAACAGCAATATTATTACGAATTTATAATACATTTATGTCTTTGAAACTCATAGATAAAATAAATAACTGCGAGTATAATTTATGAAATGAGCAGTACAAGCCATAAACGAAGGGCTTGGAGAATGAAGGGGCTAAGTTACATTTTAAAAAATGAACACTCTCTACAATGGTAAGCAATAGATACAAGTGAGCAAATAAAACTTTGTAAATCAAACAATAGATATCAATAGACCAATTTCATACGCACACTAATGACAAAACCAGAAAACAAAAAAGCTGCAATAACTACAACAATAAAACTTTAAACTTTAATTATTCGCAATTTCTGTTTTCTCGATTAACCTAGTTCTGTTTTGTCGCTAGTTTGTATGTAAAGAGTAGTAAAATAATGTCATATAATTTAACAGTATAAGTATAAAGGTGCATTAAAGCTCTTATTGTCATTTTAACTCTTTGCTTTCCGCCTTAACCTCTTAATTCCTCTATTTTAACACAGGAATTTGTTTCATTTATTTCTCAAGTACCGCGAAAATACCCCTTTTTTAATTGACAAAGTAAATCCAACAATAAGCAAATAAATGTAATTGAATATTGTAATGATTTTAGGTTTTTGCATGAAAATTTCTTATTTTTGATATACTCTACGATTTAACCTGAAAAATGCCAAATAAATACTTTGGACATGATAGCAAAAATGAATGGAATAGCACTTAACGAGAATTAAATTTCCTACAAAATGAGACCAAACTAAAGTTTCTAAGATGAATAGTTTTGGTTTTATAGAGGAAAAACTATGATTTTTGGCTAAAAATCGCTGTTTTTTGTAACTTTACCCACTTTGAGGCACGTGTTAATATTATCCGATTAAGCTAAAACTTTTCAAATCTCATTTTCTAGTCCATTAGCACATTTTAGGGGGGTGCCTCAAACGATTAGTTGAAAAAAAAAATTTCCCCATGTTACTTGCAATTTCGAGGATTTGCGTTGCAGCTTGACTTGTGAAAATTCTGAAAAATATTTAATCATTTTTTTCGAAACTTTAAATAAGATTAGACTTAAAGAAAATAAAATTTCCTACAAAATGAGACCAAAATAAAGCTTCTAGGATCAGTAGTTTTAGATTTGCAGAGTAAAAACTACAATTTTTAGCTAAAAATCGCTGTTTTTCTTAACTTTACCCTCTTTGCGGCACGTGTTAATATTATCCAATTGAGCTAAAACTTTGCAAATCTCATTTTCTAGCCCATTGGTACATTTTAGGGGGGTGCCGCAAAAGAAATTCGAAAATTGATTTTTTGTGACCACCCTACTGTACATCTTAAGCATTCTAAGCCTGGAACCATAATCTAAATCTGTAAGCCCATTTACTATCCTTGAAGCCAGCCTCTGAACCCTTTCCAGTAAATTAATATCTTTCTTAAGATGTGGAGACCAAAACTGAATAGCTTAGCAAAGCTTTGAAAAAACAAATCTTTTAACAAAGGTTAAAAATCATTTTTCTTAACACATTGTTGTCTTTTTTTTTTTTTTGTAAGAACTAATGCTTGTGGTTGGCGATTTTACTGAGAGGGGAGAAAAAAATCATCATATAGTATATTTCAGGACTCGAACTTAACAGTAGTCTGTTAGTCCTTAGCCATAAAAACAATCCACTGGACCAGCAAACATTTTAAAAGTCCATGAGATCAGTGAAGTTTAATTCCTACATCCCATTAAAAAAAAAATCAAGCATCAACATTTTTCAAATTGCTGAGAGAAAGTGTGATCCACTTTTCAAGAAAAGTCACATTAAGAAATTTCAACAACATTACAAGATATTGCTTTGTCTACCTTATTTCTTCCCTTTTAAACCAACCAACAGAGATAAAATTTTGCTGCATTAATCCTCTGGCCAGCGTTGATGTTACGTAAAGATTCCCTTGAAGTTTCTATTTCTTAACTGCTCAGACCCCCTGTTAAAAACAGCTAATTCATTCCATTTATGATTCAGCAGTAAGTTAACAAAGTTAGAGATGTATTGCATGCAGGGTCGTAACCAGACTTTTGTTTCGGGGAGGGTTTTTCAAACACATTTCTCCTTAAAATCTATATGATTAAAAAAATTTGGTTTTATAAATTTGTTCTATTAAATTTTGCTACAATAAGTTATTTCAAGCAAATATAAAAGATGACGTATCTATTTAATGAAAATATTTTTTTATGCATAAGGTACACTACGTAATTTGCTTGCATCCCTATTAAATAATCTATGTCTTTTCGAGAACTCAAAAAGAATCTATGTGTGTGCTCAAAAATGCGCATTCGAAGTAGTACTTCTGAAATTCCTATTTTTTGCCAATAATAAAAAGAGTTTCGCCCTTTCAAACTTAAAGAGCATCGATAGTTTTGTTGGAGTTAAGTTTTTCAAAATCTGAAGGAAAATGCTGAGTTTTTGTAAGAAATAGTATTTGCAACTAAAAAAAAATAAATTCTGAAGATACAGCACTGATTTTGTAATTTTCAAATAATAAAAGCTCAATTTTTTGATGATTTTTTTTTTTAAGTAATAAAGTTAAATAATTATTTATAAAAATTTCAGAAAAAAATGACAAATAGCATTTCTTGGAATGGTTTTTCAAAAAATTCGGAAGGGGTTTGAACCCTAAAAACCCACCCCTTGTATACGGCCCTGATTGCATGTATTCACTTATATTAATTTTGCTTGACATATTTTTAGATTTATTTTTCTTTATTTAAAACATAAGGTAAGAATGGTGTGAACCTAAATACATATACAAACAAGCAAAATTTTAGTTACTTGCTAGTTGGGCCAGTGATGTTGTAAAAAAATTTCTACCCACATATTTATCACTAAATTAGCATATATGCCATTAAAGTATTTTAATCTTTTAACAATTTAAGTTTTTTTTTCAGAATTCAATTCAAAACATGTCACATTCTTTTATTGCATATTTTTGTTCATTTTACATTTCCTCCACACTTTTAACCCTTCATGCTCCGACGGGACTTGTGAGTCCCAATTAATATATTTAGTCAAATAAAATTTAAAATATTCCATGAACTTCAACAGGACTTTTAAGTTCTTTCATTTAAACCTTCTTCTAATGATCAGTAGATAGCAGTAAGGCATAAATGGTTTGTTCCGCAAGAATATGAGTGAACAAGTCATACGCTCAGTTTGAATGGCCATTTTGCTAGAAAGCTATTGACGTACTTCCAAGCTTCCTAAGAGAATATTGATTGGTAAGTACTCAGGGTTGGAAAATCAAAAATCAATTTTTAGAGCAGTTTGGGAACAGGTTAAATTGAATTTTGGAGCAGCAATTTGATGTTTCGGAGCGGGTTCAAGTAACACTTTTAAAAGGTTAACATCCACTGTTAAAAACATTATTTCTTACAAATGCAATATATACAGGGTGTCCACTCCTATCGTGGACCAATAGCTAATTTCTAAACCGTTAGAGATACGCATATAGTTCATTTAGGAAAAAATCTCCAAATTACGAAAGGAATTTTGGGTCTATTCAATGTTTTTCAAAAAATCAAATTTTGAAAGAGTTACGAAATTTAAATTTTTATACAGCCCCCCAGTCCTATCAATCATACTTAGTAAAACATTCTTGACACTGTAACATTTAAAACTAAAAAAAAATCACTGTTCTACCATAAAAATTGACCGAGTTATGACGTTTTGAAAAATCAAGATTTTAAAGAATTTCGCATACGGTCCCTTTAGTGATCTCTCGATGACGTCATGAAATAATGCAAAATCTTGATTTTTCAAAACGTCATAACTCGGTCAATTTTTGTGGTAGAAGAGTGATTTTTTTTTAGTTTTAAACGTTACAGTGTCAAGAATGTTTTACTAAATATGATTGATAGGACTGGGGGGCTGTATAAAAATTTAAATTTCGTAACTCTTTCAAAATTTGATTTTTTGAAAAACATTGAATAGACCCAAAATTCCTTTCGTAATTTGGAGATTTTTTCCTAAATGAACTATATGCGTATCTCTAACGGTTTAGAAATTAGCTATTGGTCCACGATAGGAGTGGACACCCTGTATATTACACACATACACCACATATCTAATCCAGAAACTTTTCATAATTTAAGAAATTAGGTTAAGATTTGAAAAAAAAAAAATATCTACAGGGTGTTAACGTAAATCACATCCATGGAAATATTTCTGAATCTTAGGGAATTCAAAAGGTAGTAAATTATATTTTATCGTTATCACAATAAAGTTACTTTTTAGAAAAGAAAAGAAAAGAAAAAAAAGATACTTCAGAAGAATTTATTAACTGAAACAAAATGTAACTAAATGCTAATAGAACTAAAATCTAATTAAAATTGTAAACAAATTCTACAATAAAAATAAAATATAAGCTAAATTTAAATTAGCTTTGATTAAAATAACTTTTCAGTTTGAAAGTGATTGAAATATTTACAAGATACAAAATAATTAAAATCTCAAGCACAAATGCAGTTTTCAAAAACTATTCTCTTCTAAGTCAAACAAAATTTTGTAGGTAAAAAAATATTGCAAGAAGTATTTAACAAAACGCTTGTTTTATTCATTAAAGCCTGCATTTCAATGCACCAGTTTGTAGTTTATTTTTACATACTGTTAACCCCGCTTAATCGGGTAACAGAAAAAAGGAATACCCCGCTTATATGAATAAAGTATCTTGGAACCGAATATTTCCCATGCCATAGACGCAATGTTTAAGATCCCAACTTAATGGAATAATATTTCTTGGAACCGACAGTATTTGTTTAAGCAGGGCTGACTATAATTCTAATACTGGAAGATCTAAAAGGCAATGCTAATTAAAGTTTTAAATAGTATTAATACATAGACAATTAAAATAAAGCATAAAATAAATTGATTTAAAATGGCATAGATAAAGTAGCATAAAAGTTATTTTCCATAATAATTGAAATAGTTTTAGGATGCAAAAGGATTGAAATTTTAAAAATAATATGTAATTATCAAAGCACGTGCACGGTACCCATGATTTTGAAACATAGGTTTTGCTAAAATGAGCTAGAAATTAAGAAAATTAATAATTAGAGGATTTTTTTTCTCAAATTATCTTAAATGCATAAATTTTTTTAAAAAAAATTAGCAAGAAAAGTACTTTCTCATTAAACACATGTTTAATTCGTTAAAATTTCCAGTTCAAGGCATTAGTTTGGGAGATTCTTCTAAATGAAGGGTGTCTTCCGCCAAAAACTGACTGAACTGCAATGATAAAATAAGTAACAGTTCATGATTTTATGACATTGCTGCCGAAAATCGGTACCTATAAACTTTTTTTCAGATTGGAAAACTTTCTGGTGGGCCATTAAAAATAAAGGTTCCAAACTTTTTAGTACTGGCCTCCGGTCAGAAAAAATTAGGAAATTCCAGTTTTTGGAGCAGAATGTTAATCTTTGTCATATTTTGAGCTATTTTGGAAAATTTTTAAATATGAAACATTAAATTTTTCATTTTCGGAGCAGGTGGGAGCAGAATCGGGAAATTTTACTGTTTTTGGAGCAGAATGTAGCAGGATTCCAAAATGGGAGCAATTGGAGCAGATTTTCCACCCCTTTGAGTACTTTATACTTCTTTACTTATTCTTTACAAACTTTCTTGTGATTTGAATTCAAAATGTAACCAATTCAGAGAAAATTTTCTAACACAGCCTGCAATTGTTCTTTCAGGACTTTGAAATCCCATTGGGTCCTAAAGTTCCTGGTGAAAATTGGATACATTTTTTAATGGATTTTTGTTATTGCACTTTATTACATTTCATTTTTAGAACTTGAATGTATTCAATTATCCTCCTTAATTATTACAATTTTTAATAGCTTTTTGTTTTGTCATTGAGTATTTACACATTTTTAGAATTTTTCTCCCTTTAACAAATACTTTTGATTTGTTTTTTCAGAATAATGTACAGAGGAAGAAGAGGCTTGACGCCGAAAGAAATTAAAATTATCTGAGATGAATTAAAATCTGATGTTGAAACATCAGACAAAGATAGTAGCTCTAACGAAGATACACCAGAACAAAATAAAAGAAATAATCAAAGTTTGAATGTGATAATATTCATAAACTTTCAGACTCTGAAAACTATTCAATTGAAGACACTGAAAGTGAAGAAATGACACCAAAAAAAATTATTGGAGCAGTGATATAGATTATTCTGTACCAGTTGTTCTGGATACTCTTTCACGAAATAGGTATCCTCAGATAGTAGGTAACTTGCAATGGTAAACTTGTATATTTGCTACTGTGACATACATGATAAAATACCTCTTTTATAGTAAAAACGAAGGGTAACACAAGGTCTAATAACAATGTCAAAACTGCCTTTGAAGAAAAGGGATCAGATCAGACCTAGATCAGATGCTGGAGAGATAAGTGAATTACCATCCCCAAAAAAACCCAAGACAGCAAATTTTTTATTTCTGATGACATGAGCCAACAAAACAAAGGTGCACATCGGCCAGTATTTGTAAAAAATAGAGGAAGGTATGAGTTTTCTGCTTTTCTGAAAAAATTGAGTCACCACCACATTTTCAGTGCACATTATACAAAGTATTTCTTTGTGTTAATGAAAAAAAAAACTGCTTTTATCAATACCATACTTAATTACATAAAAATATATTACTTTTCATTTATATTTAATATCGTTTCTTCTTCACACTAATGGATGTAATGGCAATGTAATAAACAAATTCTGACAAGACTTTAAAGTCCCGTGTAAAATTCTGTGTTGTTGCATTAGAAATAATCATTGTAAATGAATCTCAATTTGTGTGTGTCTTTCTACAGTTAAATGGAGCATAAAAAATATATTGCACAAGTTTTCTAAAAATATCATAATTTGGAACATAAAGGCCTAAAGGAAAACAATAACATCCTCATGAGTCAAGCTATTAAAATAAGATTGGTTGAACCCAAAATGAGCATGATGCTTCCCCCTTAACCCATTCCCTGGCTATACCAAAATTGCCACATCGTAAGAAATTCAAAACTAAAATTACCATATTTTTCGCCGTATAAGATGCACTTTTTCTCCCCGAAATCGGGAGGGGGGGGGGGAGTGCCTGCTAGGGTGGAGCGAAAAAAACAAAGTTTTTATTTTCGAATCGTAATAGTGCGGAAAAGTTGCGATTGGTGAAGACTTACAAAGCAAAAATTTTTGAAATCGGATAATATCTTCCAATCTCGCAACGAGCCTGAAATTTTGAAAAAATGAAAATTTTCATGTATTTTTAGCGATTTTTAAAAAATTTTGTTCAATGTTTTATTTTAATGCTCTTGGAAGGAAAAGTTACGATTGGTGAAGCCTTCTGAAATTTTAAAAAATATATTGAGATCAAATAATACCTTCTGATCCAGGAACAAGCCAGAAAAATCAAAATTGGAAATATTCAGCTTTTTTGGGGGGGATTAATTTTTTTTAAATTTTCTCGTTTTTTTTTTCTTCTTTTTTCCCCGGTACCATAGCGTAAAGAATTTTTAATAGAACTATATTCGTCTTAAACATTATTTTTTTTTTATTTTTTAGGTATCTTCTAAACATGCAAAACTACCATTCTTTACAACAATGAAACATTTTTAAATAACAGAAAATTATAAAATATTTTCCAAAATTTCTACAATCCAGTACAAAAACCCACTAAATGAAACATCCACGCGCAAAATAAACGCTAATTTTAATCATTAAACTATAAACAATTTTAATACCAAACCAATTATATACAATTTCTTAACCGCCTTTTGAAGTATGTGCCTTCTATAAACTGTTACCTAACCTAACTGACTACCCACAGAATCCTTTAACATTAATTTAATTTAAAACTAATTTTTGTTCAGTCTTTAAAATTAAACCTAGTTAGGTTAAGTAGTGTATAGAATGAGACTGCAAAAGGCAATTAAAAATTAAGAAACTAACATATAATGAGGTACGCATTAAAATAGTTTATCGTTTAGAGATAAAAAATATTGTTCATCTTATGAGTGAGTGTTTTGTTCAGTGGATTTTTGTACTGAAAAAGTTGAACAAATTTAATTAATAGGTATGGGTAAGAAGTTGTACGTAAATATTATGTATTCAATGGCGGTTTTGTTTTTTATTTAAAAATAATTTTGTGTATGAAAAATTAGAAATCAACAAAATCTAAAATTTGTTTTGTCTTTTAGACTAATAAATTCATTATATTTATGGCTTTCACATCAAATGTGTTCCAAAATCATCACCTAGATGCTCTACGGTAACCTTTTAAGCACAAGTTTCTCTTCAATCGTGTTTCAAATGTTCAGTTTTCATGATAACATGTTTTAATATTTTTTGCATAAAGCTAATGGGGGTGTGTGGGGCAGGCCTTCCCCGCAGTGCCCTCTCCTTGTCAAATGCTTTCCAATCCTTAATTTTTGTTACACCTTGCCCCACTTTGCTTGGGACTGTGTTACTGTAGGAACCAACACAACCTTAAAGCAAACTTAAAGCAACTAAAAAGCAAAAAATAATAGATAACATTTACATAAAATTTTTTACCCATGCCTATTAATTAAATTTGTTGAACTTTTTCAGTACAAAGATCCACTGAAAAAAATACTCACTCATAAGATGAACAATATTTTTTATCTCTAAACGATAAACTATTTTAATACCTACCTCATTATATGTTAGTTTCTTAATTTTTAATTGCCTTTTGCAGTCTCATTCTATACACTACCTAACCTAACTAGGTTTAAAGTTAAAGACCGAACAAAAATTAGTTTTTAATTAAATTAATGTTAAAGGATTCTGTGGGTAGTCAGTCAGGTTAGGTAACAGTTTCTATTATTTGAAAATGTTTCATTGTTGTAAAGAATGGTAGTTTTGCATGTTTAGAAGATACCTAAAAAATCAAGAAAAAAATTAATGTTTAAGAGTAATATAGTGCTTTTTAAAATTCTTTACGCTATGATACCGGGTAAAAAAGAAGAAAAAAAAATGAGAACAGTTTTTAAAACTTTTTTTAATCCCCCCCCCCCAAAAAAAAGCTGAAAATATCCAATTTTTTGGTTTTTCTGGCTTGTTCCTGGATCAGAAGGTATTATTCGATCTCAATATATTTTTTAAAATTTCAGAAGCCTTCACCAATCGTAACTTTTCCGTCCAAGAGCATTAAAATAAAACATTGAACAAAATTTTTAAAAAATCGCTAAAAACACATGAAAATTTTCATTTTTTCAAAATTTCAGGCTCGTTGCGGGATCGGAAGATATTATCCGATTTCAAAAATTTTTGCTTTGTTTTGTAAGTCTTCACCAATCGCAACTTTTCCGCATTATTACGATTCGAAAATAAAAACTTTGTTTTTTTCGCTCCACCCTAGTGCCTGCGTCTTATACGCAGGCACTTTTTATTCTTTTTTTTTTAGATTTGCCTCCTTTAAAATTGGGTGCGTCTTATACGGCGAAAAATACGGTACCAATCTAACCCCCCCCCCCCCCAAAAAAAAAACCCTATATATTTCTTGCCACAATCTTGACATAGATGCATGTGTGAAAAAAAGACGGTTAAAATAAATTACTGGGACACACACAAGAACAAAACAGACATAACATGAGGGGAAACAGTAGATAATATGCAAACAATAATGCAAAGTAAGAAAGGATCCACTGTACAGTTTATTTTAAAAAGTACCTTCATTAGTTGAAATTGGTGACGTTTGAGATATTTTGCTACTAGTTGAAGGTTGTAGTGTTTGACATTTTTTGTTTTTTCCTTTTTTGGCATCAGTATTTGTTATGCTGGAGCCTTTCACAAGTTTTTTAACATGTCCTAGAAAACAAAAGAGAAAAAAATATTAAAATTAATTGAGTAGCATTGCTCATTGCGCTGAATAAATTTATACAACTCAAAGGATCCAGTTTTGAAAAGGATTATTTTCAGGAGGAGATGGGTCATAAGTGTAACCTTCGTGCTTAAATAGGGACCTGGGACTAAGTTTTTGAAATATGAGTGCCTAAAATGCAATTTCTGGCTATCTTTAAAAACTTGTGGAGACTGTCATGATCCTTCCTTTGGATCCACGCTTGACACAAAGAGGAATTTATCTACTTCTAGAGTAGGACCATGACAAGAAGTTACAGCAAAAAATTACCTCAACTTTTGCTGAAGAATGTTAATAACTGCTGTAAAACTAATTAAGCAGTTTGAAGTTAAAAATCAACGTAAATAAAGCACAAATAATTTAGAAAGTACAGCAAACAGCTATTTCAAGGCTACAATGGAGCCCCTTCCTCAGTACAAGAAGCCCAGCAAACAAGATGAAAGCTGTAAGAGAACTAAGAGAAGATGTTCTCTTACAGCTTTCATGTTGTTTGCTGGGCTTCTTGCACAGAAGGAAGGGGCTCCATTATAGCCTTGAAATAGCTATTTGCTGTACTTTCTAAATTATTTGTGCTTTATTTACGTTGATTTTTAACTTCAAATATAGTTCAGCACAAAGCTTATTTGATCATTTTTCATTTAATTTAACATTTACTAGGCGCTTTGCTCACACCTATTTTCAATATAAACTGTGCTATAAATAGGTGTGTGGAAAGTAACTAATAATTGTTGATATTTAATCTCAACTACATTTGACTTTTTAGAAAAAATCAGACCCTATAATATAGTAAACAAAATATAATTCAAGTAATATTTTTACTTAATTCCTAAAAATTATTTTGTATGACTATTTTAAAACATACTGAAAAGAGTTGTCAAGTAGTCTTCTAAAAATATAATCAGCTATGCTGAAACATTTTTGTTTGTGGTTGGAATCTCTAGCTGACATTATAACAAGTTTTTCTTTCAAATAAATATAACTTGTTAATGCAAAATACAATTTTTCCAAAAATAATTTGTTTTTTTATTGAAGTTTATTCTTCAACTTAATGCTCCTTTGGCTGCTTTGCTGTCAAAAGTAAGAAATTCTAATTTTTTACTGGATTTTTGTGTAAAAAACAATGAATGTTGAGGTAGTTATGCTTTTAATTTTGGCACTATAGCAGTGTTTGTAAAAGTTTAATATGAATGCTAAAAATTTTAAATTGATACAAGAAATGCAAGAGCATGACTAAACTGACACCATCGCTGTCCATGTTTTTATAACTCAACACTGCAGTGCTATTGCAATAGCTGATAACATTAACGTATTCTTTAATCTTTAATTTGATACAATAGTTTTGATACATATACTCTTGGCCATGATCAATCGAATACTGTTAGTTCCAAGAAAAATTATTCAATTAAGCAGGTTACTTGTTTAAGCGGAAATCTTTAACATTGTGCCTATAGCATTCGGGAAATTTTTGGTTCCAGAACATTTTACTCGTATAAGCGGGTTATTTATTTATCCGTTACCCGATTACGCAAGGCTGACAGTATACATACAGTACAGACCCTTTCATCCGAAACCAGAAAACCGGGAAACACAAAACCAGAAATTTTTTTTTTCGATTTTCCTGCCAATTTTTAAATTAAGAATCTTTGACACTTTTTAAAAAAGAAAAATTGTTTTTCTTCAAAATACCTAACTGAATACGAACTGTTTCTTTATGAATACCATATTATGAGCAAAAAGCTCACAAAATTAAAAAAAAAAAAAAACTTTAAAGCTGAAGCTGAAGGGTCACGAGGAGCAAAATTTCCAAAATAATTTCTTGAATTAAAAAGTACACTTGTAAATAAAACATTTTCCTATTTTATTCAGGCTAAAAACTAAACAAATAAATATTGTCACCTAATGCAATTTCTTTTGAATGAACGTTAATTAAAGCCGTTTAAAGCTTAAGTGAGGACAGGAAAAATGCAGGAAATGCTGAAAACCAGATTCGCTAATTATCTTTATAGTTGATTGTGGAGTCAAGAGATCGTTAAACGCAAGACTTTAATGAGGCTGCAAGAACTTAAAAAGAAAATTTCTATTGATATTAATGCAATGCAAAAGCAACAATAAACAATAACTACCTTAATTGCGAAAACGAAGCCTTTATAAAAAATCTGGTATGGACCCCACACTACTTCCTTTTACGTGTAAATTTCGTTGTAGTTGCCTTATGTGTTAAAAAAAGTGCTTGGAGTGAGCAAGGTAACAATTCAAATATTTGCTCCCCTAATCTGCCACGAAACAATGCAAAAAATATTTTACAATGGTTAATTTTCTAAATATTGCTGATTTTAATTTCCATTCAGTGAATTTTTCGCAAAATATCGCCAATAGCGCCAAGTTGAACCCAAATTCAAAAAATAATTTTTCCACCAAATTTGTCGCCAAGTTGGCGTCAAACACTTGGCGACCAAAAGTTTGGCGACATGTCGCCAAGTGGTCGCGCCAATTCATATCACTTGAGTCTGCATTGAAATTAATACTGATTTACCCCAAAAAAGGGGTAAAACACCCCCTTGAGAACATTCGAATGCAACCACAAGGGGAGGTGCACAACTAGACCATCCTCAGAGCCTACATACTAAGCTAGAAGCTTCTACGGCATACAGTTTTTGAGTTATGCGAGGCACATACGCACATACATCCGCACATACGTACATACAGACGTCACGAGAAAACTCGTTGTAACTAACTCGGGGGTGGTTGAAAAAGATTTTTCGGCTGCTTATATGTTGGTAGGTACATATGCACGTGCTAACAGGTCGAAAAAACTACTGAACATTCATTCGGGGGTGAGCAAAATCAAAATTTAGACTCAAATTTGAGTGATTTTTTTTCGCGATCACAATACTTCCTTTACTATGTAAAAGGAAGTAAAAAGGAAAAAAACTTGTTCATACAAACAAATTTAATACACTAGTAGAAAATTTGCACATTTATGTTCAAAAATTTATTTCTTGCCCTTTCCTTAATTTTCTTTCCTTTCAAAACATTATCGAAAAGTGCAACCCATTTTTTTTTTTTTTTTTTGAAAGTGAGGTTCAAGTCTTATGAGTAACTAAATTTTTTGGCTCTTAAATTATTCTTTCACTAGTATTTTTTAATATTTCAATATTTACAAACATTTCTGAATAGTTTTCTTTTTTATTTTAAGATGTCTTAGCATTTATTATAGTGATTTGGGTTTTATAAACAATTGGAAAACATAGCTTCTTAGCCATTCAGAAAACCGGGAAATTCAGACATCCGGGATAGTGATGGTCCCGAACATCAAGGATAATTGGTTCTCTACTGTATAAAGAAGTTTTAAGTGATTAAATTTTTAAAACACAGCATCTTTCATAAACCCGCAAATCACATGCAGCACCATTTTAAATGGTGGAAAAATTTATCAGTTCTGAAATTATCGATAAAACTTTATTCTTATCTCGGTTTCAGGCATAAACTACAAAGAAAGAACAAAATTATATGCAAAGTTAAAATAATTGCATTTTACATGATTTTTTTATCAACCTACTTTTAAAATTTTTTCTGCCAGAACAAACTGGAATCACCTTTTTAATTTTTCTTATGCCTTGACATTTTTTGTTTTGAGCTTTCTTGGCAACAGGCTTTGCATTGGTCTTGCTTTTAACACTTCCTGTAAATAAATAAAATGTTTCAAAAATATTAACAGCTTCAATGACTTATGGCAGCAGGACACAAATTATACTAAGTACCCCCAGCAAATTTAAGTCTGGTTCTTAATCTTTCAAGATGTGTGCCCCCCTTTGAATGCCGATGTAATGTCAGATTTTAACGACACAGCCCTCGTAACTACCCCCCTAACAACAGTGGCGTTTGTTAGGGGGGTAGATAGGAGGGCGAATATGTTCCATTTGGATGGAGGGCAAGAAATGGAAAAGATGTCCCATTTTTTAATTAGGGCATGCTTCATTTTCCTTTCTAGTTTTTATTTACATTTTTATTTTTCTGTGGCACCTTTCTCGTTGTTACAGCTTTCATGAATACCTACCCCAATACCTGTTTTACACACCAAAAGGTAAGGATTATTTAGTAATTTATTCTTTCAATTACAAATTTTAGACAGGCGACACAGCATACTCTGTTTCTAGAAGTTATAATTACAAGCACCACACATGAATGATTTTTTGAAGATTGTCCTTGCTTCATTTCATCATTTTACTATGAGCAAATTAACTTTTAAATTAAAAAAAAATCAGCTTTATAAAACTGAAAACAGTAAGAAGGCCCGTAACGAAGTAACCCTGAACACAGGGTAAAATTGACACACATCCAACTAAGGCAAAATACTAGCACATGGTTTTAAAGCTCAGTGTATAGTTTGGTTCAGTGAAATAATTTTTAAAATAATCCAATTACTACTAACACAGATATAGTATCAAATATTGAAACCCTGCACCAAATTCTCATTTTACAGTATTAAACAAAATTAGAAATGTCACATGACGTCAGTACTAACCCAATAGTTGATGCTGATGTCAAAAAATCAAGGAAGGGTCAGAGTGAGATCAGTGAGCAAATCATCTTGATTACTCAAAGAAAAAAAAAATCATTCTCTCTTATAAAGAGAGAGAAAAATTAAAAATATATATAATTTTGGTGAAGTAAAACTGAAAATAAAACCTTAAACTATTCACAACCTTTTTCAATGTGTAACCATGACTCATGTTTAAGAAATAAAAAGTCCTAACATGATCAGTACTATATACTGCTAAGAAACATATGATCCCCCTAGTGTTAGAAATACAAATTTTAAACCTAGACATCATGACGGCACCCAGCATTTGTTTTTTGGTATCAAAATAAACAAACTTGGTATCATTTTTAATGAACCAACTATATTTGTCCAAATATATATGGGTGTCCCAACTTCAAATTGCTGGAATTTTAAATTAAGCTAAAATGTAACAACATAAATTACACTGAATTGCACAAAAGATGCTTCTGACAACATTTCTGCAGATTATTAAGCAAATGAAAAAAATTCCCCAAAATACACTATTATTTATCCATATCCTTAGATTTTCTATGTTTCGAATTGTCCCTTACAATTGTCTGTTACAAGCCTTTTTGGAAATAAAATAAACAATTGCATTCAATCTGAAATTTTTTTAAAAAATATATAAGTAGTATAACTGTCACGATTAGCTTGCTACATTGAATTATGTAGTCAACAACCAGGGTGAGCCTAATTCTTTTCTTATGATAGTTAATTTGAACTGTTGGATGTCCACTCTGTTACAGTAGTATTAATGATGAAAAAAATATTTTTTCTTGAAATTGCAGACAGACTTACAGTTTTAGGCTGAAAATTCCACTTTATGCTTGTTCTATGATTCTAACTTTTTTTTATGATTGTAAAGACATGTTTAAAGGCTTATTTGTCCACTCTGTTACACAAAGCGATCAAAATATTTAAAATCCTTTCAAAAATGAGTCATGTATTAGCCATTTACATTTCATTATACACAAATAAATGGAGACTCAATAAAAAAAAATGATCAGTTGGTGGAAATTATTTAAATTGATAAACTTAAGTACACAGTTTCAGACATGATTTGTACCATTTTCGCTGGAACGACCCATATATTTTAAATTAGACACACTGCTGATATCATATTTATAAAATGTACAAAAGAAAATGATTTGCGAAAGATGGAACTGAATATAGTTGAAAATTATTTTTACAAATTTATCCTTCGGGTCAATCACAGAATGAGTCATGAAACAAAAGCTTCAACATGATCAAAAAACTTTAGACCCCCAAATTCGGCACATAGGTTTCGAAATCTAGGTGTCAAATCAAAACTTTAGATCACAAAATGAGTGATCGCTTATTTCTAACTCCCACCCCCTTTACCAGGGGAAAAAATGGTAACTAGCACTAAACATAGCAGATACAATCATCTTCTGTGCTTCATATATAACTTCAACACAATTACATTTTGAACATCAATGGAAATTCTAACAGATCTTCAGATTACCTGCTAGATCCACTGCTTTATGCAATACACTACCAGCTTGGTTATGCCAGTCGGAGACTGCAGGTTCGCAAGGGCGGATCCAGAGATGTTTCAAAGGAGGGGGCGATTGTTTTTTTTTTTCTTACTTGCCAATTTTTTTCGCCATGCATCCTTGTTAAAATAAGTTGATTACAAATGTTTTGGTCTTCCATTTCGAAAAATTTCTAGATCAGAGCCCCGAATCCCCGCACCTTTTCCCTTAATATCATCAAAGATCAACTAAAATTGACTTTTTTGAACTTCAAAATCTAAAAACTGCTGGAGAAGAGTCCCCCAAGGGAGGGGCGATCGCCCCCATCGCCCCTCCCTTGTATCCTTTGCAGGTTCGTCCTCATTAGGACTCATAAGTCTAGGTTAGACAGTAACCAAGCTAGAAGTGGAAATCATCTTATAGAAGCTAAGAGGGCGAACAATCTGGTAGCCAAAGTAAAATTAGCACACCGGCGAGACACTGCAGCAATGGAATAGTTCAACTCTTAAATTAAAGGTAAAGCTGCTTTATGTTACAATACCACTACACGCAGCGGCGTACGCAGACAAATCATTTCAGGGGGGGAGGGGGGCTGAGAAGAAACATAAAATGTAGCTATAAATGTAGAAAAGTAGGTGTTTTGAATTTGATATCAATGCTAATTTCAAATGACACAAAAATACAATATTTTTTTATCATTATAATTATTGTTGAGAAGTAAAGTGTTCTGATGAAAATTGCAAATGATAAAATTGTAATTTGAAAAAAAATTTTTTGAAGAAGGTGTTCTTTAAACAAGTGAATGTAATATTTTTTGCAAATTCCAGCTTTAATTGCATTAATTTTGCCATTTATTTTACTATATTCCTAATATTGAGTTTCACTCACTCATTTGTTAACATTTATTTAACAGAATTGGATGAATGAACAAGCATTAATCGGTGTTTCTGAAACATATTTGGAACAAATGTCAACAAAATTGAATTATAAAATAATCATAGACGTCACATAGAGTAAAATGGAGAGATAAAAAAGAAAAAGGAGTTTATTTTTTTTCCCTTTCTTTTACTTTTGCCCCATACTTAGTTTTCTTTTCAAAAAAAAAAATCTTATGTCTAGATTTCAGCAAGAAAGGAAAAATAAATAAACGATTTCAGCTTAAATTTTAAAAATTTGTTTGGAAAATTTCGGAGGGGGCTGCCGCCCTATCAGCTCACCCCCTGAGTACGCCACTGACTACACGAGAATCCATTGGATTGCACTCTATAATGGTTTCCATTTATTCACCACTTAATAAAAGAACCTTGTATCACAGGAAATTCAAGCGACAATGATAATTATTTTACATTAACTAGATTTCATTGTGTCTGATTAACAATTAATAAATGGTTCTTAATTCTTGGGACAAAAAAAATCATGTAAAGTGATATTTCAGGTTAAGTGACTTTACGTCAATGCAGTTGGATTGTAAACAGGATAGTATGAATATTTGTTTTCAGTATTTGAATGTTTCACTACAATTGAGAGCAAAGCTAACTAGCAACATACATAATGGTGCGATCAAGGTATTTGCAGCCTTCACAGTGTTGCCGATTTAGCTTGGCCCCAACAATTGTTGAGAAAACTCAAAATTAAGATTTGATCTACTGACTTTTAACTAAACTTTGTTTACTAGTAGAAGGAACAGCTGCATTTCCTGGGGAGAAGTTGATAGCCACTTGGTTACTTGGCATTTTTTTGTTTTTGGCCATGCATTTTTTTCTTGCTATAAAGAGAAGACGTAAAGCAATTATTAGTTTCATAATAAAGTAAATTATTTTTAGTTCACATACATAAGACACAAACACATCAATGGTTTCCAAAATTAAATTTAAAAAATGTAAAATATTGATGATTGTATATACTCAAGTCCTAAAAAAATCTACCTAAAAATAGGGGGTAACTTATTTTTTAATAGAAAATTTTAAAAAAATTGAAAAATAGCTACTTTCTGAAAAGATTCAGGAACGTTTTGTCGCTATTTTCGAAAATAAAAGTTTTAAAAAGGAAAACAAAATGCAGAAAACATTTCAACGCTTGATAAAGAGCGATTTTTATACTTTTGAACAAAAAGGATTCATTTATGCGATTGCAATATTTGTAAAGTATTCCTTTTTGAGATTACAATTTTGCCACTTATTGCTTTTATCTCGAGATTATATCAAGAGAACTCTGCCCTGTTCGATATTCTTTTTTTTTATGAGCATTAATTTCCATACGACCAACTCTTGGAGAAAATTCGCAAATACAGCAATATCTGCTTTGTTTGCGTAGTCTTTTAGTGTAATTATTTAATCTTTATTTCAGTCAGACCATGCAAAATTATAGCAGAATGTATAAGTATTTTTTTTTATTATGTTTAAAAGAATGGGAATATACTAGGGAAAATATTAATGTTTCCGAATTGAGAAAAAATTCAGAAATTTTGTCCCATGTATGATTGACCCTCCAACTTTTAACTTCATTTTTTGTACGAAGTTTCATGACTGATACGAGAGTATAGAACTCAATAAAGCATACAAATAAATTACACCAACTTGATGAAATAAAAGCATATAGAATAGATAACAGACATTAAGGTAAGTCTTTGCTGGTTAGTTTCATATCTTAATCAGTAGGAATCATTTTGTATAACATGTTAATGTTTAAACATACACTAAATCTAAATTAAATATTGTCAGTCCTACCTAACTACTTAGTTTTCCTTAAGGGTAACCTTTCAAAGTTATTGTTATCATCAAAGATACACACATTACTCAAATCAATTAAGTTTAAAAGTGTTATTTTAAGTAAAAATTTTTGTGTTAGACTTGCGTACATTAGGTATTATAGAAGTTCTTGCAATTATTAAAAACCCTTCAAAGCGTCCACCCCCTTTTAAGCGGCCAAAATTTGACAGAACGAAGGAGTGGCCACCAAGAGAGGTTTCACTACATTTGCATTTAAATCCTTGCTCAGCTATCTCTTAGTTCTTGAAAATCATGTTCATTTACCATGCAACTCTGGGGATGATCAAGCCCAGGGTGGTTAAGTTAAGATACTATAGTCAGGGCCGCCGTTACCAGCGATGGGGCACGGTACCAATTTTAATGCCGGACCCCCCATGCACACCCTCCCAATTGTATATTTTCATGCCATCGTTTCAGCACATTTGCAATTGTAAAAAAAAAGGAGAAAATTTTTTTTCGGAAAAACTTTTTTTTTCGTTACGAAAGTGTGCATCTGATTTTATTTTCACGTTATTTAAGCGTGTTTCATTCATTAGTGTTTGTACTAGCAATTGTTACATATTGAGAATCGGCAATGGAAAGCGAGATTTTTTTTTTTTAAATGAAATTATTGACACTATAACTGGAAAAACATGTTCATATCCTTACGGGCCCCCCAAAGCTCTGGGCCCCGGTACTAGAGGTCCAGTATTCCCCCCCAAACGGCGGCCCTGACTATAGTCTGGTTTCACTTACCTAGCTTCAGATTTCGGCCAACTGTAGCAAGCTTAGTCTTGGATTTTATGCCACAACCTGCACACTTGTTTGGGCTTCTACTGTCAACTATAACAAAGATTATCACAATAATACAGAACTATAAATGTAGTTTACATTTTACTAAAATGAGTGGAAATTACCTCTAATATATTTTTTGCGAGAGCCAAATGAAGCCACTCTTTTAACGCATTTTTTGACCTGAGGTTTGCTTTTTGGGATTTCCTTTACTGGTTTTGCCTTTGCCTTGCTTTTAACGTTTTCTGTAAAAAAATTAATTTGCGAACATTAATATTTCACACGAGGTTTTGCACGGAACATAACTTAAGTTGTTGCCAAACTCTTGCCTTTACACAGATTTATTTTCTTTAAGTCTAATCTTATTTAAAGTTTCGAAAAAAAATGATTGAATATTTTTCAGAATTTTCACAAGTCAGGTCAACAAGTCACAAGTCAGTAAATCCTTGAAATTGCAAGTAACATGGGGAAATTTTTTTTCAACTCATTTTTTGAGGCACCCCCCTAAAATGTGCCAATGGATTAGAAAATGGGATTTGCAAAGTTTTAGCTTAATCGGACTTTATTAACGTGCCTCAAAGAGAGTAAAGTTAAGAAAAACAGCGATTTTTTGCCAAAAATTATAGTTTTTCCTTTGTAAAACCAAAACTATTCATCTTATAAGCGTAGTTTTGATCCCATTTTATAGGAAATTTTATTTTCTTTAAGTCTAATCTCATTTAAAGTTTCGAAAAAAATGTGAGTATTTTTCAGAATTTGCAAGTTCGGCTGCAGCGTAAATTCTCGAAATTGCTTAGAAAAAATAAATCATTAAAATGTAAATTAATAAGTTCCTTTAGTAAATTTGATGAAATCTACTTATAATGTTGACTTTTCAGAGAAAAAACAGAAATGTTATCACGAATATATAATAAATTTATGTCTTTGAAACTCATAGATAAAATAAACAACTGCGAGTAAAGCTTATGAAATGAGCAGTGCAAGTCATAAATGAAGGGCTTGGGGGATGAAGGGGCTAAGTTATAATTAAAAAAATGAGCACTCTCTACAATGGTAAGCAATGGATACGGGTGAGCAAATAAAACTTGGTACATCAAACAGTAGATGTCAATAGACCAAATTCATACGCACACTAATGACAAAACCAGAAAACAAAAAAGCTGCAACTACAACAATAAAACTTTAAACTTTAATTACTCACAATTTATGTTTTGTCACTTAGCCCTTTCATCTCCAACCTCTTTAAATACGAAACGTTGCTTTCCTCCTTAGCGGTCAGAGCTGAATATTAGCTTAAAAATCTCTGCTTTGTTAGGACTTTTGACCCCCTGGGGAAGCGAGAAAACTATGATTCGAAAAGTGCAATTGCCATGTCTATTGTGGGAGGGCCGCGAAATCATGAAGACACCCCACAACACTTTCTAAATAAGGTATTCATAGTTGTTCGCTTTGCAAGTCTTCAAGCAACTAGTTTGGAACACAATCCTCAAGATTTAATGGAGAATGGCTCTACCTTCGGTTTCCAGAGATCAAAAGCATGAATTTATGACAGAACGACAATTTTTAATAGCCGCATGTCTCATCAAATCACAGGTTCCAAGTTACCTTCTTATCTTTTATCATTAAAACTTGAGTCAAATTAAATTGATATTCAGAAAAACTTAAAAACTTCAAGTAACCAAAGGGAGCTCTCATTTTTTGTGAAAAAGCTAAGATGCCAACCAAACAATCTAAAACCTACGTTACAAACCTAGAAAAACTGTATGGTGAGAGGAGAAAGCTGCGAAGAATGCTGAGAGATTCACAAAAATGCCCTTCAAAACCAAAGAGTTTAGGATTTTCCTTTGATAACCAGTTTGATGTTTCTCATTGGGATTCGTAGAACGGATAGTAGCAGTTACAGAAGAGACATTAAGTCTTGACCGTCAAATTTAATTTTCAGTAGAAACGTCATACTCTTTGGTAGACAGCAATTTTCTTTAACAAAGATTTAATCTTATCAAAAATCGATTTAAGAATTTAGATTTAGAAGGAGCAGGGCCGCCTAGGGGGGGGGGGGGCAGGGGCAAAATCCCCGGGGCCCGGCCCAAGAGGGGGCCCGGGCTGCTGGTTTAAAAAAAAGGCAGTTTTTTTGTTAACTGAACTTCATTTTTGTGTAGGCAAAGCAAAAACATCTCGCATCTACATGTGTCCACAGCAACGCAACAAGTGCTTGTAGCCCAATGCCTTAAGGGGCTATCTTCTGTAATACTTACCAGGCATTTCTTACGTGTACAATGGAAAGTTTTAACCCATTAATGCCGACTTCGAAAACATCAATAAGACATTCATTCAAGTTTTAAGCCTATTACCTCACACGTTTTCGACAAGGGTGCGAAACGAAAAATCTGTGAGTATTTACTATGTGAAATGCACAATTGTTAGACTGATAGAGCCATGTAAGGACAAGTTATAATTCCCTTCCGTGTTGGTACATTTTTGTACCAACCGGCATTAATGGGTTAATGAACTTTCAAAGTGAGGAATAACGCTTTTAATAGTCAAGAAATGTAATTTTTTCCAAAAGATTTTAAAACACATACATGTGTAATTTATGTAAATACGTATTATTAATTTTTTGAAGTAGTGATAGAATTATTAATAGTTATTAATAAATTGAAGTAAGAATATTATTTGTAAATTTGTGTTATGCATTTCTGATTTATTTCATACGCATTTATATCATAGTATACTTAAGTACAGCACACGAGCAGATTATAAAAATATAAAACGCACAAAAATATAAAATTGGAAGAAAAATTAGCAAATACGAAATGCTATTATTTTTCTTCACTGCACCGAATATAAGTTGTCTTAGTATTGAAGATATTTTTTGGAAGGGAGGGGGCGCATGTCAGTACTTTGCACCGGGGCCCCGGTAAACCTCTCAGCGGCCCTGAGAAGGAGCTGTTGTGTATTGGGGTAAGAAATCTCATCCAGTTTTTTACTTAATAAAGACAACTTATAGGCTAGAAATTTTGATAGCCAGTGGTGTTGAAGAGCAGATGATTGGTGTTCCCAGCCTTAAAACAGCACTGGCGTGTACAAGTAAGCGCTGTATATTCAGTAGTTGAGCATTGCGGCTCAGTTTAAAAAATTTAGAGAATGTATTTTGATATCACTGCTGAAAATAATGGTAGCTTTAAGGAAACCTGCGTTGTTGCAGAAATATCTTCCGTATTCAGCATGTTGTCACTGCATCTTAGAAGTTGTTTTAAAAGCAGTTTTTAAGCAATTTAGGCGAAAATTGAAACTTTCTTGTTGAGAAATTAAAAAGCGGCACAGCCTATGGAAGATTACAATATATATCCCTATAAATCCGGTAAAAACTAATTTTATACTAAAGCTAAAAGTTTAATGGTGTTCAATGACACAGCTGAAAGATGTGTAAAATTAATTCTAGGCTTTGGTTCCTCTTTGACGAAAGACAAAGAGCCACAGTAGCTTTTATTACAAGTTAATGCTATATGCTAAATGCAGGCACAGTTTTCCATTTATTAAAAGGTATCCCGTCCAAGCCATCATCAACTTAATTTGTATGTAAAGAGTAGTAAAATAATGTTGTATAATTTAACAGTATAAGTTGTATAAAGGTGCATCAAAGCTTTTATTGTCATTTTAACACTTTGCTTTCCCTCTTAATCACTTAATTCCTCTATTTTAACACAGGAATTTGTTTCATTTATTTCTAAAGTACCGCGAAAATACCCCTTTTTTAATTGATAAAATAAATCCAAAAATAAGCAATTAAATGTAATTGAATATTGTATTGGTTTTAGGTTTTTGCAAGAAATTTCCTTATTTTTGATATACTCTACGATTTAACCTGAAAAATGCCAAATAAATACTCTGGACATGTTAACAAAAATGAATAAGATAGCACTTAACGAGAATAAAGTTTACTACAAAATGAGACCAAAATAAAGCTTCTAGGATCAGTAGTTTTGGTTTTACAGAGGAAAAACTACGATTTTTGGCTAAAAATCGCTGTTTTTCGTAACTTTACCCTCTTTGAGGCGTGTGTTAATATTATCTGACAAAGCCAAAACTTTGCAAATCTCATTTTCTAGTTTATTGGCACATTTTAGGGGGGGGGGGGTGCCTCAAAAGATTAGTTGAAAAAAAAATTTCCCCATGTTACTTGCAATTTCTAGGATTTACGCTGCAACCCGACTTGTGAAAATTCCGAAAAATATTCAATCATTTTTTTCGAATCTTTAAATAAGATTAGACTTAAAGAAAATAAAATTTCCTACAAAATGAGACCAAAATAAAGCTTCTAGGATCAATAGTTTTGGTTTTACAGAGTAAAAACTACGATTTTTGGCTAAAAATCTGTTTTTCTTAACTTTACCCTCTTTGCGGCACGTGTTAATACTATCAGATTAAGCTAAAACTTTGCAAATCTCATTTTCTAGCCTATTGGCACATTTTAGGGGGGTGCCGCAAAAGAAATTCGAAAATTGATTTTTTGTGACCTTAAATTTTAAACATACCAAAATTATGGAAAATCATATGATAAGGGTTGTTGTTTTTTTCAAAATTCCAGTTAACATTTTTTGAGAAGTGAAATATTTGAAATGAATTAAGACTGTGTTCAATTCAAATGTTTCCCATTTTTAAAAACATTTCTTTCTAAAGGAGTAAGGTCAAAAAAGGGGTGAATTCCTTTTTTTCTTAATTTGACTCTGCAAGAGCTGCAAAAATTTGGGGCTTAGAATTTCGCCCACAGTCACAGAATCAGGACCATCGAGAGCCACAGTGAACCCCTTGTTCATTTGATCTCTCTCCAGGAATCCATAGAAATTTTACTACTCCAAATCCTAGCCGAGTTCTTAGCTTCCGACTAGGCTGGCATGACCTCTGTTTGGCCCTGTACAGAACTTATTTCCACAGGATCCATTATAGATCAGTAACACATAAAGGAAAAATCTCGCTTTAACCGGCTTACGGACATGCATAACACATAATAGCATGGCCTGTTTAAATCCCCCTCAAGAGGGACTTGCACGTAAAAAACTGTCAGGAAAAAGCTATCCAAGAAATCCCATCCTCGCTTCCCCTCTTCACTCCCGTTCCACTTTTTCCTGTCAGTTTTTAAGTGCAAATCTGTCTTCAGGGGGATTTAAACAGGCCGTCATATTACATGCATGTCCGTGAGAGGGTTAAACAACATATTCGAAAGCAGGAAGATTTTCTATCGATCATAGTCTCGAAAGGAGCTGCTACAAATGCAGTGCCACTATTTGCATACTACGGCGACAAAATACCGTTGCGCCCTCATCCATTAAACGTAAAACCTGGCAGTGCTAAAAGCAGTGCTGAAATTTTAGTGCCATCTAGTGATGATTGCTTATAATATTTTATAAATGATTTGAGAATGTGAATTATTTCTAGAAAATATTAATAAGCACATTAATTAATAAACAAAACAAGTACAAAAGTATGGGTGCTGCAGTTTTACATTTGCCCCTGCCATATTGCATTCATGCTCCAGAGACACTAAAATAATTGCGTGATAATTGCTCAATAATATTTAATTTAATCTTACTTAAGCTTACCTAAATTTTTTTTAGGTTTCAATGTGAAACTAGTAGAACAAAACTTGCTATAGCTTCGAAGTACTCTTCTACCACTAATAATATAATTATTCATTGTGAGCTTGGTTTGAACATTTGATTTCCTTTTCTTTATCAGCGAAGAAGCGCTTTTCCTGAAGAAAAAGGAGATTCGATAATTTTCTAACAATAAAATACATAAAATCAATCATTATGCAAATTATTGCTTTAACAAAACATTGAAAACCAAAACTTAATAAAATTGAAGCTAATATGTCTCATTTACTCCCAGCTCGAAGCAAATAAAACTTTAAAATCATTTATCTCATCTAACTGGTCCTAGTGCTGTTTATGTATACCGTTAGACTGGTATAGAGATGAGGTTGATTTCAAATAATTTTTGGAAGGAATTTTAGTGGCTTACTTTAAAATTTATGCCTAAGAAACTGTCAAAGAAAGTTTTCAAAAGAAATATGAAAATGTGAACAATTTAATCTGATGATTTGAGCTTCAGAAAAAGCATGATTTTCATTTAAAACTACAATCTGTTCTGTTCTTTTAATTGAATCATTGGCTGATCCATCAAGGCTCCGAAAAGGTGGCTGCCAAAAGCTAAAAAATAGTGTGACTCCTATTAAACATGTTATTCACAAACCATACAGGTCTGTTTTGCTTCAGTGGCAATAAGTTCAACTATTTTAATATAAGTAATATACAATTCAATAAATAGCTAAGTTCCAGAAACAGACAACTATAGTATCTTTTCTTTTGCAAGACCTTTTAAAGTCAAAATTGATTACATGACCTTCTCTTTAAAAACTCAATAAATGGCTTTCAAAATCAGAATGGGCGGCCACAGTTCACTATTTCCATCTAATTCAAATTCCATTTTACTTTAAGAAACAACATTAGAGCAATATAAAATACTAAGTCAATAATTTTTATTGTTTTAAACATGTGAATAAACCATTATTTTTTATTGATCTTTCATTTTAAACCACGCTCGTTTACTGCTGGAAATGAGGTGTATTCCTTAATTCTTAATGAAGTATTTTAACATGGTAACCAAATAGAATTGAAATAAGGTTTAAATGTAATGCAAACATAAGTTAACTGTGCAATAACACGTTGCTATTTTTAATTTTACTTTTCTGCACAAAGGTACGTATTTGTTTCTGATTAATTTCTTTTATGTGATCATTTGCTGCAATACTAAACATCAAAACAGTAAACTCGATAAAGGAAAAACATAAGGCCTCATTAAACTTAGAAAAGAAGATAGCAAACTTCCAAACTTTTCAGCATTTATCGCAGATAAAATTACTTGACAATTTACATTCAGTATTGTATTCAGGGCAACCATCTATATACAGAACTGCGTTCGTAAGAGGTACAAAGAGTTCGAATTTACTTTGATACATAAATAACTAGTTCAAAAATGCGTCTGTTTCATATTTTCAGGTTTAACTACGTAACCAGACAAGGAAAGAAAATTACAACGCAGAACGCACAAAATAATTACAGTTAAAGTTCGAAGAAATTTAAATTAGTATATAATATAAATATAATAATAATATAAGTATAATTTAAATTAGTATATAGTATAAATTGTATAGAGCTTATATTCGAACAAATTTTAATAACTAGATATAGACTACAGAAGTACGTACCTAGCTCTGAGAGAATAAAGTTTCGAATTCATATTTGTCGGAAGAGAAACTAATACATTTCAAATACTAAGAACATTAAAACATTCTTGTCTCTCATCTCTCGTTCGTAACTTAAAATGACAATGTCAAAATCTGACAAGAAACAGCTTGTTTTGTCCGCACATGTTAAAATTACTAGATAGGTTGAATGATGGTTTTAGTCACGTGATTGGAATAGTGTCCTTCGATTTTTTTTTCCCTTAAAACCTTGAAATCATTAAAATGTTGAGGTCGAAAATAAGAAAAGTCCTTAAATTTTAATATTTCTTTGTCTTCAATTTCACTATTGGAATTTTAATTTTAAAATTATTATGCAGGAAGAGTTGTCCCCATTTGATGCCGATTTTTCAAAGCATTTCAAAACTTTGCAAAAAAGATCTTTTTTTTTCTTCCAATATGAAAAGAGAGCATTTACAGCTGGTATTTCTAGAATAAAACATGACATACATTTAATTTTATTACAGATGAACAGGGAGTGATTAGAGCCCTTATAGGGACTCTAGGCCTGATTAAGGCCCCTATATATACGAGCCGGCGCATCAAGATTAAGTTTCACCACTTTGGATCCAGCGCGTGTTTGTGTGTTTGAGTGGTTGTCTTTTCTGGCCAGTAATCGGTTTTGATAATTTTTCACTGTGAGCAATTATTAGCGGCACGTGGGTTTGGCAAAGCTTAGCAATGTGCCAAAACTTTTTTCTGGTAACCCTGCTCCGCAACAATGAAAATGTGAAAGTAAAAGTTAAGAAATTGGATCCAAAGTGTGATGCGTCGGCCTGTCTATATAGCGGCTCTAGGCCTGATTAATGCACGACCCAACGGGTCCGAGAACCCGGTCTCCATAATTTCAGCGGCACCAAAACAGAGAAAGAAACTTTCAAACACTTTTATCATAAAATAGCTTTTGTTCTTTAAACAGGGGAATCCATCACCTCCCCTTTTCTCAAGAACGTGAGCTTTCACATATGATCAATATCACTCACATATGAATACATTGATTTCTCAAAGTTTGGGGCACAGTTTGGGGAATTGACTCCTTCATGACCGTCCTAAATGACGGGCTTGACTGCACAGAATAATTTTATTTTCAAATTTTATATGTGTTCTGGGAACGCAAGAATGATTTTAACATGAGGTACGGCCCTGGGGCAGAAAAAGGGGCAACATCCAGGACTTCCAGCATTCAACCACAGACATTGATTTGAATTTCAACATCTCGAATACAAATTGAGCTTTTTGCAATTATGATTGTGACAGAAGCCATTTGAGGAAAGAAAGAGCACAAAAAGCAGGGTATCATCACAATTCGTGAAAAACTTAATTTGAATAAAAGAAATCAAAATATTCAGTTGTACCAGAGGCTGGTTGGAAGATGTTGTGTACATGATTTTTATTTTTTTCCCTTTTCTTTCTTTCTTTCTTTTCTTTTTTCTTCCTTTTTTTTTGAGCGATGACGAATTGTTATCTATTTATTGCGACGAATTGTTATTATTCTGCCGTAGTTCTTTTTTCGGATTGGACCCAGCCTACAAGGACGTATATAAGGGGTGGTTTAGGGGGCCCGGGCTCCTCTCAAAATAAAGAAAAAAAAAAATTAAAAGTAGAAAATAATTCGGTCGCGCTTTGTTCACAAATAATTTCCGTGCTTTTACCAATATAAAAAAAAAAAAAAATGGGGAATCACAGTTTTCTCCATGGCAGGTCCGGGATGAGAAAGCAGCCTGACCGCAACTTTTGATCTTTTTACCAGTGAGAGAAAAAAAAGATGCTTTTGGGTGCTACATTCATTGCTGCATTGTGGGGGGAGGGGGGGGGAGTAACCCAGGTTATTGGTATCCTCATTTTTACAACTTGATTTTTTTAGGCTTGAGAAGTAAAGCTCCTTATCCAACTTTTCTCCAATAATTTGGTCAATTACCGAGCATGGCAATTTAGGAATTTAAAATTAATTTCCCGTGGAGATCTCTTCCCTCCCGTTACTTGTTTCTAACGCCTTCAAAGATAATTTCCAAACGTGTTTTTAAAAAATAGAACTCCCAAATTTGTCACCCTCCCCCCCCCCCCTTTTTTTTCTTATTTCTTTTTTTTAATAGTTTAAAATAGCAGTTTTGAGCCAATTTCCGGGAGATCCCTCAAACCTTTTTTTTTTTTCATCTAGCATTACCAAGCATGGACTAAAAGCTCTTTTTTGGTCCTTTAATTTCCAAAAAACTCCGAGGTAGGGAGAGTGTGTCATACACTTCATCACCTTTCAGCGAATTATAGTTCATTTTAAACTTCAATGTCACAAAATATCTGAGAGGCAGCCCACGATTCCCTTTTTAAACGTCAGTAAAAAAAAAGATCCGTGAATGCGTTTTTAGGACATAAATTCCAAAGTATTTTAAATGGAAAGTTTCCGAGCCACTACCCTTTCTCTAACTTTACTACCAAAGATATTCTGAAATTGCTCCTCTATGCTTCCTATTTTGAAAATTTTTGAAGGGATCTTCCTCACTGAACGTTAGGGTGGAGCGAAAAAAATGAATTTTTGATTTTCGTAAACGGGTACCTTTCATTTACTGTGAATGGTGATAAGTAACAATTCTGTAAAATATTTCACTTTTGCGACGTCATCTTTAGTCTGCGCATTTGGCCTAAAGTTTTGAAATTTTAGATTTTTTTTAGATTTTTCAAATTTTTTTAAAAAATATTGCAAATGATAAAACTAGTGACGGGTGGTTATTAAATGGAAGAAAAAGGTTTGAAATATACAAGAAATTTTTAAAAATCGTTTCAGATTATAATTTCAGTCTGCGCATTAGGGCCAAAGTTCATCAAATTTTCAGAAATTTCCGATATTTTCAATATTTCCTCTCAATATTTACTAAAGTGCCTTCAAAACATTTTCTTAATCATTTTGTTGTTTCTTTGAACTACTCAACTCTATGCTTGCTCATTGAAATTACCCAGGACTCACCACAAAGAAGTGGTCGCACTTTGGGTGCCACTCGCGCTCCCCTTGCTTCCAACCGATGAGAGCACACATTTACATTTCTTAGACAAGTCAGAAACAATAAATTGTTTCTTTGAGTAGGAAATTGTTTGCATTGGTTTTGATGGATGCACTACAAAGACAGGAAAATAAAGGTGTAATACGGAAACTGGAAGAAAAACTTGGTAGACCTCTGTAATGGAACATTTGCCAATTACATTTGAATGAACTTAATTTGCTGCTTTTTTTGAAAAAGCTAGATGGACCTACCAGTGGACCAAAGTGATTTTTGGGCATATTAAACGAGGCTAAGCATGTTATACTTTCAAATCAATTAAATATGAACCTATAGAATTTGTCATTGATCAGATTGATTTTGACAATAAAAATGGTTCAAGTACTGAGCAACAGTAACTTCATGAGATGAGCAAGGTAGTTTTGACTGGGAAAACATCCATAAAAATGTGAAACAGAAGTCCAAGACAGTTTTCCCTAGTCAGATGTTGACTACAGCAAACAATCTTTAGACTATAATTTTTAAAAGAGTTCATAACTTTCGCGGGTAAAAGTGTCCTTTCTCTTTTAGGATGAAGTACAGACGTTACTAATTTAGCTATGAATTTGTGTGAGATTTTAAAGATTATCTCTCCGAGAAAAAGCAGAAAATTATATTCACATCTATTCAAAACAATGTATACTTTGCACCCAAGAAATATGCTGTTATCAAACGTATGTATGTTTGTTCCTTATACAAATCCAGTTTTCGTCGGATTTTCAATAAACTTGGCACAGAGGTTCCCTGATGCATTAGAATTCACATAGGCAGGGGTTTTGAAATTAAAAAAAAATCCAAAAAGCCCAAAATTCAAATGTTTTGTCTCAAAATAGCCATTTTCTTATAATTTTGAATAGATAGAGTAATAGAGATAAGACACAAATTGATAAAATGTAACACATTTAAATAGGAGTATTTTCCTACAAAGATTACGATCAACAATGAATTATCCATTTAAGGCTCAACTATTTCTTTTTAGCATGAAATAAGTTTTTATATTCCCATGTGGATAGAATTCATTCAAATATTTTTTAGAGCTATGTTGTATTAATAAGCTACCGGGCAACGCCGGGAAATAATCTGGTTAGTGCATAAGAGAGAGCATATAAAGAAACTTGTTTTAAATCGTATTATAAACGCTCAATCTAGAAAACAAACAAGCAAACAAGTGAGAACGCTTCAGATCCCAAAACATAGACAAAAATCTATTTTCATACATTACATACATAAATCAAAAGTCAGTATACATCGATATGATTTCTTGCCATGATATGGAAATTACAAAAGCTACCTTTTACAGGTAATTTAACAACACAATATTTACAAAGATTATGGAAGCTGAAAATTTAAATATGATTTCTGAATGCGCTCTTTTTAAACTGCCATTCAAGACTCAATCAGTTGAAAGAGCTGTCAAACAGATCACAAGCTCTTCAAAATTGGTATGTAATCACGGGAAAAGAAAAAGTTTAGTAAAAAAGAGGATATCTGACAGAAATATTTGATCAATTTACGACACAAAGGAACAATTTAACTGTGAAAGACGTATCTAAGAAATGTAAATACGTGCTTGCATTGGTTGGAAGAAAGGGTTCACGTGTAGGACTAGAAGTGAGGTCACCTCCTCGTGGTGAGTCCTGGGTAGTTCCACATGAGCTAGCGAAGAGTTGCAGGGTTCAAAGTAATAACAAAATGAATAAAAACAAGTTTGAAGACACTTCAAGTGAATATTGAGCGGAAATACTGAGTTAAAAAATGTCGAAAATATCAGAAATTTTGGTTAATTTGATGAACTTTGAGCGCAATGCACGAATTGAAATAATAATCTAAAATGGTTTTAAAAAATTCTTTGTATATTTCAAACCTTTTGCTTCCATTTAATAACCACCCGTCACTAGTTTTATCATTTGCAATATTTTTTAAAAAAATTTGTAAAATCTAAAAAAAATTAAAAATTTCAAAACTTTAGGCCAAATGCGCAGACTAAAGATGACGTCGCAAAAGTGAAATATTTTACAGAATTGTTTCTTATCCTCATTCACAGTAAATTAAAAGTACCCGTTTACGAAAATCAAAAATTCATTTTTTTCGCTCCACCCTACTGAACGTCTCCAAAGATAATCTGAACTATGGTTTTTAAAGTTGAAATTTCCTAAATTTCTGAAGGGTTGGTAGCTAGTCCCCGAACCCTTTCTTTCCAGAGATAATCTAAAATTGACTTCTGTTTAAAATTTCGGGAGGCAACTCTTTCTGCTCTATCATTACAAAACATCGCCTGAAATAAAACTTGGGTGTCAAAAATATCCAGAGAGATTACTCGAAGCCTCCTCATTTCCTTTACTTCACCACAGATAGCTTAATATGAAGTTTTTAAATCTTCAGTTTCATAAAGTTTCTGGGGGAAGCCCACTAACGTCATCAAAGATAGCCTAAAATTAACTTCAATTTTGAAAGAAGTTCCAGAGGAAGCTAACCTCCTCGTTCCCTTTTCTTTATCATCCAAGAAAAATTATACCGTAAAGTCGGGTTACTTGTACCCTAAAGGGTTACTTGAGCCCATTACAGTAAAATGATAAAATCTAGGTTTGGTACTTATTAGTTGAAGACTTGCACGTAGTTCCTCGTTTCTCCTCTAGGTAGAAGCACTATGCAGTCTCTAATGCTAGTACCAAACCCAGATTTTATCATTTTACTGTGGGCTCAAGTAACCTCCTTGTGGGTCCAAGTAACCTGACTTTACGGTACAGATTTGGCCCTACAGCCATTCAGTAAATTAGATTTCAAAAGAGAAAAAAAGGGGGATGCGAGGGGGGGGGCGCTAAACCCAGTAAAACCGGGATACCAAAATTTTAACCTATTTACGCCACTACCGGCCTACATTGAGCGACACCGCCTACTCCCGCACAAACACCGAACTCCAACACCAACACACGGCTACACATACACACGTACACCTATCGCAATTCGTGATTGCGGAAAACATAATTTGAATTCAAGATGTCGAAATTCAAATTATTATTATTATTATTATTATAGAGGAAAGAAATAAAATAATCCCCGAAATAATAATACAATTTCATCTCAAATTGGAAGACTTCTTTTACGTATGAGACTAGATTTATCACCCCCCCCCCCCATATGAAAAAAGCATTTCGTTGAAAAAATCACTCTTAAACATTCATAGCAGACTTCATAGTCGTTAAGTTTATCAATATGATCATATCTATTAATAAACAAATTGCATGTATCATTATATTCGCTTTGCCTGATGTAAATGAATTGCAAACACACAATCCTACACCACTTTTATAGAACTAATGAACATGAAACTTGTCGTTACAACAAAAGCAACAAACGATTCTATTTTCTACAGTCCATTACTATTTACTAATCTACCGCTTGTCAGGAGTCACGCAAGGATTTCTTTTTCTTTCAATGGCAGCATACAAACAACTCGACACGCTTTCCAAATTCAACAGAAAATTGCAACCCTTCGTTTGATTTAATCAGTGGATTAACTAGTAATAAAAGGTTTAAAAGGGGTTACGTATTTTTCATGTTTTTTAACGAATGTATTTTTAACCCCCTACACAACAAGGAAAGGGTTATAAGTTTGATGTGTCTATTTGTGTGTATTTGCGTATCTGTTTGTGGCACTGTAGCGCCCAAACGGATGGACCGATTTTGACAATTATTCTTTTAGTCGAAAGGAGAGTTGATCGAGAGTGTTCTTAGCTAGGTGGCGTCTTTGTATGACATTAATCAACGAAGATATTAATTTAAAAGCTCCAAAACGGTTTTCAGAATTTTTGCAGTTGTTAAAACATACTTAAAAATTTTAAAAAATAGTACGAAAGAAAGAGACTGCGTTTAATAAAACGTGTTTGGAACTTCAACGAAAACTTTCAAAAACTATTAAATACAGTGAACTCTCACTTATGCGCCGGCCCAAGAGACCAACAGAAAAAGGCGCATAAGTGAGAGAGACGCATAAGCGAACAAGTCTAGTTAAAGATGTAAAACGCAAATGAGAGCACGAATAAGAATGTTTTTATAGAAAAAGGGCATATTACTACGGTTTGGCAATTACTGTTTCGTAACTACAGTGATAAAGAGAAAACAAACATTGTAGCGTAGCTAAAAAGCAAAAATTGTTCCCTTTAAAACGATACAAAACTATACATAATAGATGATAATTGTCCCTCTCCCAATTCTAGTTCATGCGGAAAAAAAGTCTTCCGTGAACAATAAAGGCGAAAGGTTAAAGGGGAAAGTGGAGAAACATGATTGTTTTTTAAAGAAAATAAATTAAACTTTTTACATTTTAGAAAAAATTCGGCGCATAAGTGATATATAAATATTTATCTTTAAAGAGACGCATAAACGAATGATATTATTATTATGATGCTATGGAATGTGCTGGGATCATTGAAAATCGTCGTTTTAGTGACAAAGGCGCATAAATGAGGTGGTGTATAAGTGAGAGTTCACTATATATTAAAACTTTAAATGCGCTTTGATCAGTGAAGTTCATCTCAATATGAAGTCAGCTTTCGAGTAGGTCGGGGTTTTCTTTAAAATTTTTAACATTAGTTGTATATGAGGCATTTTAAGAGAAATATTCTTACTTTTTGAGAAGAAAAACCATTATGGATAAAATTGAGATTCGGAATAAACTACACAAAACAAACTTGTTTTTGTTGAAATGTTGCAAAAACACCTCATGGGTTGAAAATATGAAATTTGCGAGCGAAAAAACGAAAGTGTTTCGATGACGACTTTCTTGACAAAAAATATGCAATCGTTCATCTCTCTAATTGATTAGCTGCGTTGCACGCCGTTGTATACCTCGGAAGGAAAAGTTGCAAGCTTTAACGAAAGAAAACACAGAGAATTTGAATTTCGACATCTTGAAATCACTGCTTTGAAACTGTGAATGAATTTCAAGATCAGTGGCGGCGCTAGCTATGGGGCAGGGGGGGCAATTGCCCCCCCGTCGGAAACGTCTTGCCCCCCCCCCCCATCGGGGAAAATTTCCAACTTCGTCGGGGAAAAAATTTCCGACGATTAAATTTTCCGACAGAAATCTGTGCCGAAACCTCTTCAGATTCCGACAGATCAGTAAAATAATTTCAATAAAATCATTCAACTGAAAAAACTTTATTTTTTCTTAAGATATTCCCATTATTCGACTAAGTACGCAATTCTCAGACTAATTTCGAACACGAGAACCTTCAGGACTCTACCATCGAGTTGCTGCCATCGTATCCTTTTGGATGAACGTAAGTTCTGCTGGAGAAAGTTATTTTTGTTCAGGTGGAAAAGGACAAATCTTCCCCTTTCGTTTTCTAACCAGAGGTCCCACCCGTAAACCGCCAGCAGCGTGGCAAGTCATTGTCACTTTCTGAGAATCTGATAGAGCAGTCGTTAGACACGTGTTTCTCTCAGGGCCTTTGTCACCACCAAGGAGGGCTGATGATACTCGGGGATGAGCGGTAAGACCCGACGACTGTGTGAAGAAAGGAAAAGACATCCCCCCGCTGGCTAAATGATCTAAGGGTGAAGGGGCTGGCTATCTCCCTCAGGACTCGTCGCCAGAATCACTATTGTACGATTGTGCATCGTCAGACAGTTTTAATTAGTGTAACACGAGTAACAGGTGTCGGTCGGGGGGGGGGATGACTTTTGGCGGGAGCTTGAAGCAAGGCCAAGGCTTTGGCTTCAGACACTTCAGAGAAGCAATTTACGAAAGAAAGACGTTTTCGTCGAAAGAAATTTTTCCGCCGGTCTAATGATCGGGCCTTTTGGGTGTGGATTTCCTGTTGTCTTTGAACCTTATGATAGGTTGACTGAAACGTTTGCCTTCATCAACAAGGTAACAAGCAGAAATTATTATGGTTTGCTTTAAATTTCCTTTTTTTTAATTAAAATGCATGTGTTCTTTGTTTTAAAATACATGTCAATAAAGGGGAAGCATATCTATAAATCGTAGCAAACGCTTTAATTAACTGTCGCATTATGAGATTACCGTTATATGATTTTTCCATGAATATATTAAATGATAGTAGCAGAATGTAACTGCTGTTGGTTGTTAGGTTGTTTGGAATGCCTTTATAACATTTGATTTAAAAGTAAAAATTAATTGCACCTGCATTAATTTTAAATGTTTAACTGTGCACAAAAAAAAAAAAAAAAAAAAAATAGTTTTCTTGCACTTTAGAAAACATATTTTTTTCTTTTCTTTGGTTCGAATTTTAAGCAAATAGGTAAACAAATGGAATCACACTGTTGTGCACTTCTTTAACATAGGGCGGTTCTCTCGGTTCCCAGCCAGTTTTTCAGGTAAGGAGTCGTCAATCTCATTTTGCAATGAAAAAAAAGGAAAAACCTTCCCAGTATTAAAAAATAAATAAAATGCATAGAAAGACATGAATCAAGATTATTAATTTTTTTTTCTGTAAAATTTCGATAGGAAATGTGATCTTTAAATCTTAGTTAAGGATTTCCTGTAATCTAACTTCTAACTAAAGAAATATTATTTTCGAATGTTTTTTAACCGAAAGGAAAAGTAACATCATAGAAACCTTTGAGAGCAGCAGTTGAAATAAATAAATAGTAACAATAATAAAAATCGTGATTGCTTCATTGCAGTGGCGTAACTACTCGCTGGTTTCGGGGGGGGGGGGGGTTATATTCAAAGTTGTCACGAGGTTTACAAAAATGGCGGCGGGGGGGGAGCAACCTCTTTTTTCCACACTTTGTATGTATGTATGTATGTGTGTATATATCCATAGTACGCACTTGAAAATGCGTACTTACCGGACAGCCTTTCAAAGAGTAACAATCTCTGACACTAGAATTGTGCTGTAGTTCTAAGAAATATAACTGCAGAAAAATGGAAGGGGGATCCGGGGGTTTGCCCCCGGAACTTTTCATAAAGGTGGACTCCTTTTTGACCTTTTCCTGTTTTGCCCTCAGAACTAAACAATAGAGTACACCTGCCCGTTTACAATGGAGAAGCAGGCATCAGGTAGACCCCCTGTGCGGCTATTGAGGGGAAGGATAATGGCGAGCAACCGTGACTGGAATGTCAAACCACTTTCATAAACGTTTACCTTGTAACTCTATACTCTGTATACACCTGTGTAACTCTGCTGCACACTAAGAGCAAGAATGGGGGAAATTTAAAAATTCATCCTTTATTTTATGAAATTAAAAGT